>JAQGBH010000364.1:0-55282 GCA_034698265.1 Sminthurinus aureus | reverse complement strand
TAAATGTTCAGGCATTGACGGTAGACGGTAATTGTAAATTGTAACGTGTAATGTGTAGGTAATAGTACTTGATATACTTTGTTGCAACATAACACAAATAAAGGCTAATATAATATTTCTTCTCTTTACTCTTTACGTATACATATATGTTCAAAGATTACAGATTGCAGATTACAAGACAAGATGAAATAAGACAAGAGAACGTTTACAAAAATACAAAAAGATAGTCATCATCAGTAATCTTCATTATCAACCACTTATTAGTATGATCGTTGACTGTGAATTTTACTCAAGACTCAAGAACTACGATTGGATTGGATTGCTCACAGTTCAAAGCTCAAAACTCAAGTAATCCTAAGTTCAATTGCCAGAATTTTTATTAAAGTGATTTAAATTGCAACAATTTTAGCACCTATCCAGATTAATTTTAGACATTACTCATGCCTTGCAAATTGTTTTCCATGAATCTAAATAAAAAACAGCAATGATGAATGAGTATGAGGGTTTTTAGTTTTTAAATACTTAAATTTGCATAATGTTCTGTTTTTACTCCAAACTCTGTGTCTAATGTCTAACTCCAAATAAATAGCATAAGAGAATGAGGAAAACTGTAGGAATCCTGAAGAATTTTGAAACCTTCCTGGTTTGTAGTTTGTGTAGATATGATATATTTAAATAAAGAACATTTTATAAGACTATTTTGTAAACTTGATAAAATGTGCATTCTGTTCCTAAGTAAAAAAAATGAGACTAATCTTGTACCCTGCATCTTTCGTAATGAAACTTTAATGTTGTCCGAGGATTATGTGTTATGTGCATTACAGAGTAGGGAATAAATACATTTCAGCAGGTTGCAGGTTGCACGTATGTTTGTGTTGGTCAGTAAAGTTGAAGATTGAACTTTAAATAATGTGCAATTTCAATGAATTTGAATATGTAATATGTATACTGTATACGCATCTGCTCAATTCATTATAATAAAATATGAGAAATTATCAGAGCGAAAAAAGTAAACTTAAAAACACGAAAACCCTGCAGTCTACAGTTTAAACCTCGTACAGTAAAAGCTAAGAGTATTTACATATTTTCAATACTCTTTACTATACTCAATACTTTTTTCGTTTACTCATACATAAATACAAATGTACAAAGTTCCTCTACTCCTCAGATCTCAGACACATACGGTTTGATCTACACTTGTTAATACTCGGTTGAGAAACCCCTTCATGAGTTTTTCACACTGAACAATGAATATTATTTATTTGTGTGTGTGCAGGGTACATACTACACACATTTGGTTTTCTTCATAAAATACATGACATTTTCTGATGTCATAATCATTAACTTGTGAAATAAATACAGAAAATCAAGTTGATCATGAGTTGTGGATTTTGAATTTTGTATGTACAATTTACATTTTGCATGTGGCAAATATGAACGCGATGAATGTTGATGTTGATTTTCGTCTTTTGCATCTCGTTGTTCCTAGTTCATAGTACGTTTTTGTAATCTTTAGTTTTTGCGTTTTTTGTATATGAAGCTCTTGGTTTTGATTTTTGATGCATGATATGAGAAATATTTGGATTTTGAATTAAAACATCTCATCCTAAACCCAATCGAATTTTTAGTCTCAAGAAACTTCCTTTACTTTGATCCTTTTAAAATCTTTGTAACTCTTGACTCTTGACTTTTGACAGCTCATTTAGATTTTCGATTTTTGATTGTTTTCCCTACATTTACGTTCACTTGGACTTTCATTTTCATTTCACACCCACAGTTTTTTGACACCTTTAGTCGTTTTTTCATCCTATTTTCATCACGGAAGGAAAGAACACTCTTTTAATAATCCACGATCCACATCCATATGAACAATTATTTAAAATTAAAATTGGGCATTGGACGCAAAACGAGAAACAATGGGAAAGGGAAATGAAAAGGGTTGATTAAATTGGTCGTGCTTTACATTCAAAATTTAAAATTCCAGAGAATGTCTTATGCGTTATTGAAACTTGATAAAGTACAAAATTACAGATTTGATTACAATGGAATGGAATAGAATGTTTCCACGCTGTTTAAACAATATTCTAAATGCTAAATGTAAACATCAAATTACTTCTCAAAAGTCAACGAACTACTTATGTATTACATGTTACTATGTATAAAAAACGTATTGTATTAAATTATTTTGATACTTTTATCAGAAAATGTTAAAATCTCGTCATAAATCATAAATGGCTGTTTTTGCATTTTGTATTCTGCATGCATAAACGACTAATATTATCATAATATTTAATATTTATATAAAGTAAGTGAGAGACGAGAGAGAAAGAGAGTGAGCAAACATATTGCAAAAAAGTAAGTAAATATTAAATAAATAACGCGGTGATGATGATAATAGTAATTGGGACGGAAATTGAAATTAAATGAAACCATAATAGGTATAGATATTATTAAATTAATTTACAATTTACAATATTTGCATCATAAAATCATAAGCAATGAGCATTGAGCATTCATCATCCGTTTTCATGTTATGCCGTTTACATCAAACTGTTGTAGATACTAGATAGTAGATACTTGAGATTCGTGGCGTGAGTTTATAATTCAAAATGTTATTAAATGACTAATGATGGTCAAAGAAAGCAAGCAAAGGCCGAAGACGAAGAAGAAGAAGAAGGCAACTATACATAATGTATATTGGTTATACAAGTACAAAGTACAAATTATTTACAGTGTGCCATTCTATTCACATTTCACATGCATGTATGCACAATAATATACAACACAAAATAAAGTTTACAGTAGCAAAGTTCAGACAGCCATGAAAGATGATGGAGAGTGGAGAATGGAGAACATATAACATATAATGTATAATACGTTATACGTGTGCAAATTACGAATTAAGATTTGCAACCCCATGTACATAGTTTATTTTACTTTACTTTACTTTAATAATTATTATTGGGAATAGTTTTTTTCTTTTCTTTCTAATGGAAATGCCGATGACGTTAAAGCAAGTTAAATGTTAATGCACATAAATACATACCTAATACATAGAGACTAGAGACACATGAGATTTCCTTTTTTTTGAAACACACGTCTCACATGTTTCACACAGTATTTATTTGTGCTAACATTCATCTTAAGTGAAGTTGTATTGAATGTACACTGTGCACTGTCAGTACACAGAATTCAGAATCCAGAAACACAACAGAATCGTAAATGGTTTTCAATGGTTGTCAAAAAAATAAACGGAAAAAAGGGATTATAATCATAATTATTATTAATTATTATTGCTCAATATAATGTGTGATACACTACAAGTGTTTTACAATTTTTACGAGGAACAAGGTACAGCTCCAATAAATTCAATTTGAATGCAGCACATGAACAATTAGTTTGCTCAACTTAAGACTCAAGACTTAAGACTATGTAGTTAGTTCAAACTTGAATGCATTTTAGGATTCTGATCGTCTTCATCTAATTGAATATGGGAAATCCGTTTCCGTGTATTTTTAATAGGGCAAAATGTAACATGCTTTTGATACTAGCTACTAGATACTAGATGCACATGGATTTGACTCTTACATAAAATAATAATTACTTTATTGTACATGCTATTATTTAGCTGTTACAATTATGATTGCAACATATTACTGCCGGTAATTATACTTGATACTTGACTAAATTTATTGTGCACAATGTGCACCTTTTTTGCTACTTTTTCCCTCCACTACGATAAACAATAAACAATAACTCAAGTCCGATGCCAATTATATTCTACATCACACATTACAAATGAAAATGTATTTACGACAAGTAGCCTAAATAAAAAACGAACATGTAAAATGTAAATCTAGAATCTAGTTTTATGCTGATTGTGAGAACTGAGAATTCAATCAAACTTTTTCATCCATCCTCCATTCCCCTTTCGTAATAAAACAGGATATCAGGAACTTTTACTAGTTTAAATATTAGTAAAAACGTGGGTAAACTATAAATGAGTTTACTCGATTATGCAAGTTGCACATGCTTTTTATCATCACTGCACTGGTTTAATCCAATTTGAAAATTACGTCATCTTTTTTTTCTTCTTGGAATTTGCAATCTGTCATGAGAATGAGGAAAACATTAGAAGACAAAAACGGATGAGATTGTGATTTTCAAAGTCGGAAAAAATTCAAAATTGCAAAAAAAAACAAGCAAGAAACAATACATGACTTCAGTGTAAATACAAAGTGTACAAAGATAAAGAGAAGTGAAAGTTATGTGTAGCTGGAAGTAGACGTCGAGTCTCGAGATCTGAGGTTTTTGGGTCTGATTGTGAATTGCGAGTGAACAAATTCTATAATATTTATAAGAGTACTTAATCTTTTAATGCACATTTTATGTTTTCATTTATTGCACTTTGATTCTCTCTCTCTCTCTTCATTTTGAGCTATCTCTCCTGTGTCCTGTGGGAAGGAAGTTGCAGCGATGGAGTATGTCTTTTGTACATTGTACATGTGTAAAATAAATGAATGATAGCACGTCGTCCCCTGTGTGTGCCTTGTGCTTTGTCAAAGGAAGGAAGAATGGATTACTGAATGAATAAATGGAGGAAGGAAGGAATGAGGAAAGAAGGGAAAGGCAATTATTACATATGATTATATTATGCATTATGTACAATGTACATGTACCACTCATAAGAGGATCTCTGAGAATTGAGAATTGGAATGAAATGGAAATTCCAGCCCCACAGCAGCAAAGATTAAACTGTACAATTATTATTATTATTATTATTATCATTTGACTTGTGTCTTGTGCTTTGTGTCTTGTGTAACACATTCGTAAAAAATTATTCATTTGTACTTTATACTTTGTACATTTACATTTTACATCAACATATTATCTATATGAGATTCATCAGCCCAATATCAATACCAATACCAATTTATGAAAACATTTCAAAACAATTATAATAAATGACTCAAATCTTCCTTTTTTCCTATTTATGATTTTTCTGGTAAACTCTCTTTGCTCTTGTGAATATTTCTTATGCTCAGAATTCAGAATCATTTATGAATTATCTCGAATCTCAATAATTGTAGAGTGTGTAGTGTGTAGGATGAAAATTAAATGGAAAAGGAAAATAAATGTAATGCTTCACTATGTACACAATACACAATTACATATTCCTTTTCTGATCATTTTGATAGTGATTTTAAAATTTGAATACATATGAAATGTGAATAGTGATGAGAGAGAATGAGATATCAGAAGTCAGAATATTTAATGTTTCTATGCTCAAAATGTCAAACTGAAAAACCACGTGGATTGTTTTGTCAGCATTCCACATGCAAATTCTCTCTTTTGTTTTGCTACTTTTGACATGAAACATGACATTCATGATCTTTTCATTCATTCACAATTCAGAATTCACCAAACACAATACAAAATTTCCGTCCTACTCTTCTTCTCCTATCTCTTATTAATGTGGACGTGTTTTGCTCTCATGCTTCATAATTACTGCTGTAGAAATTGGAAATGAAGCAATGAAATTAAAATTCATTAATTAGTTCGTTTACTTAGATGAGAATTGAGAATACAGCATACAATAATATACAACTAGTTTTCATTTTTCATATGTGTGTTTGTGGTAGCAGTGACTTACATAACATAATAATCACTGTAATAATTAGTGTACATCCACAAGAAAAAAGACAACAATATGCGAGTTGAAGTCTTCCATCTAATTTTTAAAATTGACTATCGTACGCCATGTATTTCATTCGAACCTCAAACAGTTATTGGCAAATGGCTCTTAATTTTTGGTGGATTCACCGTAATAAATCACAAATTCAGTGCGGTATGAATCGAGAATCGACAATCGACAGCATCCCAAATCCCAACACCTAGTCCAATCTATGACAGTCAAATGTAAAAATGACAGGACAAAAACATACCTTCTCAAGATTAAATCATAAATGTTACGTACTGAAACTGTCTCTTTGATTTCAAATTTCAATCATTTGTAATCTAGTTAAATTATTTCCTTAATAATTTGACTTTTTCAACATTCTTACGTTTCATTTGCGAGACAGAAAGAAACACGATTCATTTGCGGACAGCGTTGGTCGCGAGTTGCGACTTGGTTGCGATTTCTGTCTGAAAAAATTCCCCACAGACATTATGCATGTTTTTCCACAGAAATGTACAATGGAAATTAAAGTACCCATTGGCAAAATTCCCAGAGCAAATGCTGTTTGAGAAAATTACTTTCGCCTCTTTCAACTGTTGTGCGTTGTACGTCGGATGTCGTCTGTTATGAATCAAGAGTCAAGAGCTCCCAGAAATAAACTTTTCTCCTGCATTCGTTTAGGTCTTAGGTAGTTGTTCTATATTCAGTATACAACAACGAGCCAGTCTCATACAAACACGACACGAAATATTGGTGTTGCGTAGAACACTGACAAGTGAGCTCGCTGATGACAGAAGCGTTTTGAGTTTTGAACGTATTTCTTTCTCCAAGATTCCATTTAACGGGAAATACAAATCATGTTGTGGATGACAAGCACTTACAACAGCACACTACTGTGCAGTGCACACACGTGCATACTGCAAACTGCATATGTAATATGTATGTTACCACATTAGACATACACAATCCACAATAGACATTACACATGACGTTCTTCTTATGGCTGCTGTTTTAATGGTAATTGAAAGTAATTTGTGTTTTGTTTTTGTTATTAAGTGTGTACCGTACAGAAATTCTATAAATCAAATCTATCCATTATCCATTCATACTGAAACTGAGCATCGCATATCGCATCACATTGCATCGCATCGCATCCAATCGTCATTGCCCGCAGCACAAAGCACAAAGCATAATGTACTGCATTGCAAACAGTAAACTTCAACAGGAGAAGCATCATCGTCGTTCATCATTATACATTACACATCGTTCATCGTACATCGTACATACAATAAACAGTACGCAGTAATGTGAGTATTTAGTATGCGATTGTTGTTGTACTGCGGGAAATGATTTAGGTAATAGGTAATAGATAATAGACCATAAAATCACTGGCCACTAGCCACTGGCCACTGCGTTTTGACCGTCTTATGCATGGATTATGGATTATGAATACAAACATATAGAATCTTGCTATTACTTTTATGTGCTTTACCTCCGTTTTCCACCGTACAATCCAAAGAGCAAAGACCAAAGTGCGTGTGGAATATGGAATAGTGAATTTTCCATTTAAATTTTAAACATTACATAAAATTATTTCCTTTTCTATAATCAACAACAACAATATGCAAAATACACAGTGTACGTTATACAGTACTAAACAATATTTCTACAATGACCACAGGAAAATCAATCAATCAATGGAAACCACCCAAAAGATCCCAATCTCCAATCAATCCGGAACGTACATACATACTACAGTACAGTATATGAAGAAAATGTGTGTTTAGTTTTTAATGCCCAACTAGTAACAATAAAAACTATGCCTAAGTAATAACTATTAGCATTTAGGATTTTACTACTTTGTTGTTGTTATGCATCAGAAATTTGGGTATCAATTGGAATATGAATATGAGTATTAGTATACTCATTCAATTTTCAATTTGAGATAATATGAATCGGCAAAAAGCGAACAGAGTATATTTGATTTTTTTTATGGATTATGAATTATACTTTGTCTGAATTGAGTATTGAGAATTGAGTTTTGATTTTGATTTTGCGTTTTGAGTCAATTAGCCATTGTAAAAAAAAAAGAATGAAGCACAAGATTTGTTTCAAGTTTCATGGTTTCATTTTATTTCACAGAATCGACCGTCACTTTCTAACGTCTACATAAATTATGTAAAACATTTAGTTCACCCATTCATACATGTGTAGTTGGTAGTTTGGTCTGTGTAATGGACTCAACAAGAAAGGAATACGCTGTGCATATGAAATAGGGAAATATTATAAAGTGATATGAGAAGAAGTCTTTCTTCCTCTTCCTTCCTTTTCTACCTTTTTGTTTTGCACTGTACAATGTGCAGTGTACATATTTTATCACATTTTATGTACTACGTACTATATAGACTATAGAGCATAATCAAATATCAAATGCAAAGATTATTGAATGCTGAACATGATGCAGATGATAACTACTCAATACTCAATACTCAACGATCAACGCCTATAGCCATACACACTACACACACGCAACAGGTAATGAAACTTGTTAGTTATTCATTCTTGTTGTTTACTAATTAATGGTAATAATGTGTGTCAAAGTGCGTGGTCAGCACGCATCAATACTATTATGTTGCGTATTATGTAAAATCAAGACATGCCTTAACATTTGATAACAAGTCAACTATTATAATATTTAATATACATATATTATGGCTTATCGTATGTAGTATGGAGTATGGACTATGGCGTGGCCTATTGAATAATACTGAATGCGTGATATTTGGGATCAAGTACTCCGATTTCTCCGTTTTTCCCAGTTTCAAAACCATAAATTTTTGTTATACAACAAAGTCTCGCCCGATTTAGAACAACAATCATGCATCATGCAGCATACAAACATACTAATACATTTATATAAAACAGCTTATTATATAATATGTTTTTTTATTCTTTCAGTTCATTAACCAAACCCAACCAAACCACAAGAAAATACTGTAAAAACCTGCACTAGATAATTGCTAACAGCACAACTTCAGTCTACTTTAGGAATTAGGAATTGTGTTGTGAATTGTCACAAAATTAAGACTCGGAGAGAATGTGAGAAAATTGACAAGAAATAAAACCATTATTTATATCATAATATTATGTCATAGCAGTTTTATAAAAGGCAATAAAACTGTAAAATAAAACATAAAAGCAACTTTTTATTTATATTTTCATGTACAGTTCCTTAAGTTTCAATGCTCAAAGCTCAATGATCAGCTGCAAATGGTCAACCGGCTTTAAAACTTTATATAATCGAGTTATTGGGCTTGTAAAGTTAGGGATTAGGAAAATAATACATGTAACATGTATGCCGTCAACTGTCAATTGTTAACTGTGCCTAGTGTGTACAGTTGTACCGTGTACACTGAAAATTTGAGTTAAAAGAAAGAATGCTGTGAGAATCCATGTTCATTTCCTTCCGTAAAAAATCATGAAAAGTGAAATGATACATAAAAACAGAACACAAGAGACAAACAAACAACGTCTTGTTATGCAGATCAGAATCTGCTTAACAAGATAGATAAATGACATTATTATACAAAGACATACGTATACATGTATGTATGTATGTATGCAGTGCATGCATAAAATCCGTAATGTAATATGTAATATGTGATATGTGAACTTTGTAGGTATCTATGTACTCAATGTGTCACTAAAGGCTTTACAGTTTACATGTTACTGTAGAATGTAGAACTTGTGCATAATCTGTAATATGTAATGTGTATACTAAAAGGTAAAGTCCACATTATTATTCTATCCCTCTATAAAATGGTCCTAATTGTACACAATAATAATTAATAACTGTAATGGATTTACTGATTTACAGCTTTATGTATCTAGTTTCATGTTTCATGTATATATAGGCCCATTGCCCACATTGACCATTGTACACTGTACACTCTATACACTATCCATTACACACTAAATACTACATACTATTGTACATACTTGATCAAGTTACTTTGTTTCATATCAACTTTTTTTCTCTCCTACTTGTGATTGTCTTGATTCTTAATATGTACATAAAACATGTATGAATGTATGTACATGTAGAATGATACATTATATATTATATTATTACACAATAAAAAATGCGCTATTTGATCCTTTGGTCATCTGAGCTGAGCATATGTAATATGTAATATGTATGCATCTATGTATTTAGTGTTTAATTTCTGTTTTTTGTTGGTTGGTTCATCCATCAAGAAATCAAGTGAGAATTGAGAAGGAATGAAACAGTGGAGAAATGATATAGTATAATATTATAGTGGCCAGTCAGTCAGTATTCTGTATGATATAAGCAGCAATAGTAATCCTGCAGTGGTGCGAGTAGGAAGTGGAAGAAAGGAAAAACAAATAACACTACTATACTACAAACTACATGCTACACAAAAGACAGACAGATAGACACAGATATAGAGAGGGGAGTTAAATATTATGTCACCATTATGATATGATAGAAAAATGATAAAGCAGCCGCAAGACATCAAGATAGAGAGAGGGAGAGTATCGGATATGGAAGTAAAAAATGGAAAAAAATTAAAAGCTATCAAAGAATTCATGTAATGATTATTGGGTGCACATAAAGGGATGATTTTCCGCTCGCACTTGAGCATAAGAGATTAATCCAAAATTCCAAACAGAAATAAGGGTCAAATTTTAATCAAAATGAGAGAGCCTAAAGGGTTTCTTTGCCTCTTTGCTCATTTCTCACTTCATTGTGACAGTACCAAAGTTTTGTTTTTGAAATGTATTTACTCAGTAATTATTATTATTGAGCATTGCATTTATTTTACAACTCTTCCTATTTTTTCCGACTCCATCAACTTGTGAGTAAAGAGCCTCACTTTCGGCACCACATCAATCAATAACTTTGAGTAATTTTTACAGCATTTAGCATTTGTAGTGCATCTTTTTTTGCATCTACACTTTGCATTCTGCAACTTTTCTTTATGTCGTTGTTTTTTTTGTTTATGCGTATTTATTTTATTATTATTGTTTTTTTGCTCTAATTTTATCAATCACCAATCTTCGAGCTTCTAGATTGACTTTTGACTTGTTTTATATGTAACTATCAACTATCAACTATTCAAGAGCGAAGAATCCTGAAGAGGAAAAACCTGATAAGCAATGTTTGCAAAATATAGAATATAGATAGCTAATTTGAGTGAGCTCAAAATCTTTCAAACAAAGGAATAAACAATCAACACTAAAACAACACCAACGAGCAGAAAACAAGAATCAAAGAGTTATATGTTTTCACACCTTTTCATATGTATCATTTTGTAATTTTCAACAAGTTATTTTTCTTCCTATATCCTCTATCCATTGTCCATCCAACCACATCCATTAATGTATATTGTATAATTTGTATGATAATGTTATTACATATATTGTCTATTTGATTTCGTTTTCATCGTCTCTTCTGCTGTATGTATTGTAGAATGTAGAATGTAGAACGTAGAAGAGAGGATGAATGCATTTTATTGTTGATTTGTACAAAGATACAAAGAGGGAATGACTTGCGATGACAAAAAGTATCAATTACATGCATATTATTATTACATTCCGCAATTGACAATGTAGACAGTATTCACTATTCAATGTATCAAGTTGAATCATAAAATATTATGCGTTTCTATTTTGTCCATTTGTCACCTGAGCACTGAGAACTGAGCACCATGTCCCATATGTGACCCAGTGTGTGTCCTTTCAACCAGAGGAAATGTGAAAATTAAATTCCGAGCATTGGGAATAGGAAATGATAATCTTTCAAAATGTATAGGAATTCCGATTTATTTTACACATAAGAAGCCAAAGACCAAGCCCAAGTCAAAGTGAATTGAAACATTTGCTATCAGACAAATTGAAAGGTTCTTTAACATTTTACATAAACCATAAAATAAACATGGTGCGTAAGTAATAAAAATATCATGTAATGATGACTGTGCTGTGTACTGTTTGTATTCACCATTGGCTATTCCTATTATCTATTATGTAAATAACTTTCAACCTGTCGTCTCTAAAATATGTAGCTTGTTATACATAATAAATTATCATTGTATTCTCACCTATAAAATCACTTGCATTTTACATGCTACTATTCAACGATACTATACATAATAATAACAATATTAATATTATTATTGTATTCTACACTATGTGTCCTATCTATATGTACATTACACGTGTAAAAATGCCTAAACTTGTACCTTGTATTTCCTCAAGAATTGAATTGAATGGAATAGCCGCTCACCGCTCAGACAAAGTCAGTGTGGTGTCTCCATTGAATTATCTCGACGATTTACACAACAATTGAAACAAGTATCAGGAAAAGAAGCCGGAATAAAATAAATATAATAAATATATCTGATTCTCCAACTTCCTTCGGCTTCTTCTGCCCTGTCTTGAAAATGAACAACAATAACAACAATAATAAACTCAATATATAATGAGATAAAACTAAATTATTTATTTATTTTTTTAATAATTCGTTGGAATCTCTGTCAAAGCTTTCCTTTACTATAAACTACAACTAACAATTAACAACTAACAAAAGACGGACAAGAACTAAACTGAAGATGCATTTTTTTGAACTGTTGCAAAAAGTGTCACTGACTCCCGACTCTATACTCTACACGACACGCTTTGGTCATTGGTCAGTGAAAACAAATTGTCAATAAACACAAATTCAACAACAAGGCAAAACTAGGAGACAACAGAAGACAGAATGCAGATACGTTCGATCTTGATCGAACGATCAGATTGTATGAATTTCAGAAAGAGTAAGATGGAAGGTGCTGAGAGCGGCCAAACCAAGCAGCCTACGTGCAAAAAGACACGCGTACTATGTACTACGTACTGTAAATTGGATAGGCACATGTGCACAATACTGTATTGTCAATACACAACACACCTTGACACCTCAACATACTCTCTAGACTACACACTCCACACTTCCTACATAATATTCTGTTTTTATCAAAACGGTTCGCTAAAAAGTAAGATTGTTTTTTTTTATATTCAAATTCAAATTTCGATGAAAAATACGACAGACAACATACAACTGACATAAGACAGTCAGATTAATGACGTTTACCTCTTTACATACATCATACATGAGAACATAGAACATACCGCACAATCCTTTGTTACAGGTATTTTTATTGCCAGCAACTAGTGACTTGTCACTGGTTACTGGTTACTTTTTACTTGTCATAATAAAAAGACTTTTTATTTAGTATTTAACATTTACTTTTTACGACTTTCGTTTACAGTTTACAGTACCATTACAAGTTACAAGTATTACTTTGTCATAGTACACAGTACATACTTGATACAACACACATGATGAATAGAACATTACTGTGACATAATAGAGTCGAGTCTACACAACGTTCGTTAGAACTTGTATTGATTTTTTTCCTTCTTGTTTTTGTTCCTACACAATCCACAAAACACAAAGATGCAGTTCATAAAGTATTTTTTTTGTCCTGTTGCACAGATGCACAAACTAGGGAAACAACAGCAAAAAGTAGTTTACTCCTGAATTCTGACTTGTTTTGAGTTTTTGAGTTTGTGTTTTGAGGTCTGTGGTCTGATGGTGAACAATATACAAGAGAAAAAAATGGGAAGTAGATGTACAATTTTTGAACTCATTTAATAATGATAATGATTATTACTAACATTTACATGGTACGATAACTCGAGATTGGAGGCTCGAGCACAATTATATCATATGCACGTCCAGCATGTATCACCCATGTCCCATTTCCCATTTCATATGTAACACGTACATATACATGAACAGGGAACACTGAACGGCGGACAGCGGACGGATACAATTAAAGTAAATATGATGTTCAATGTGCATAATTCATCTGGTACAGTTTACTTAGACATTTTACACTTTTACTCTCGTTGATACTTTATGTAACAATTTACAATAGATTTGTGACATGGGCAACATTTTAGATTTTTTTTCTATTCCAACTTTGCTTTTGTTCGTCAAAAACAGAGAGAGAAAATAAAGAGGAAATGAAACATGATCAATTGCAAATATTACATCAGAGATGATTGAAAAGTTCAACTGTACATTGTACATCGTACATACTTTCAAAGATCAACGAAAACTCCCATTTTGACCTCTCATCATCACACTTTAAATGTATTTATAAAGTATACTTCAATTCTCACTGTTCAGTCAGACACAGCAGAGATTCATTGAATTGCGTTCAGAATTCGGACAAATTACCAAACCACAAGAAAATGAAATATCAAAGTTTTTACGCTGCACAAATTAGCTTGTTGTTTGTTGTACATACAAGTAGAAAAAACTCTGAAAAGAAGGAGCAAACTGCTTTTTTTTATTCGGTAGGAATAACCAGCGATCAACGATAGAATGCACTTATTGTACATTATCACTTTCATGACCATCATCATCATCGTCATCATCATCTTTTTTTCTTGTTATATTACAAACGGCAATCTTTGATATTGTGCAGTTTTGCCAATATGATTTTTGCTTCTGATTCTGATTCAAAGCACGATGCCTCACATCTCCTATCTCCTTTCAGTGTGTGAGCATGATAGAGAAAAAAGTGTGTACAATTTTCTCGATTCTCGATTCTCACTATGCAGCATGCAGCGTCAATCGTCAATTGCATCGAATCTTTGATATGCACATAGTCCACACTCCACACTCCATATTTGCACTGTCCACTATATATCATTACCTCGTTTTCAGCAATTAAACTAGAACAGAAGAAAACGATTCAGAGAAAATGTCTATTATATGCACATACATAATGCATACTGCACACTGCATACGTAATGTATAACATTATTTATTATTTAACATGAACGTATCAATAGATTCTGTAGACATTACAGGGAAATTTTTTCACACGGGCCAAGAAAATCAAGAATCAAGAATTATTAAGTATTCACGATGTGGATGGTGGATATGTAAAAAAAAACAAAGTAAATAATAATAATAATTGTAATTCGATGCAACTAGACAATTGCAATTATGATTACTATTTATTCGTATCGGAATCGTGTTAAAGAGAGGAGAGAGACTGTTATGTTTTATGTGTTATAAATTGTATATATAAGGATTCTGTTGTGAAGAAACATACACACCATGTAATATGCAATATTAAATATATAAAGTGTGAGTGAAGTGTAATTTTTGTGCTCTGTATTAATATTGTATGGTTATTATCCGTCTGATTTCAAAGTGAAGGAAGGAAAAATAAAAATGAATGGGAGAGAAAAAGGAAGTTGGAATTGGTAAAGTAGTGCGATGGTTCCTCATTTATATTATGCACGTTTTACATGTGTACATACTACATACATACAGGCATTCATATTTGTGAATGTGAATTACAAAGGTAATCAGTGGACAGTGAGCATTGAGCATTGGTCATTTATCAAATTATGTAATGCAATGAAGTGCAGTTCTACGTGCAATAACAACAATACTAATAACAAGGATATTAGATATTATATAAAATTAAATGTAACATCTATTTAGTATAATCGAGAAAAAAAAAGAAAAACCATTTGTAATATAATATGTAGAACGTAGTACGTAATGCGTAAACAGATACTTCTCTGTCTTTCTTTCCTATTTTACATCATTATTACTTATTACATATTACACATGGTGTAAAATTATATTGTTAAATTAAATGTCTACGATTTTTTCTCCTTCTTTTCTCACCACATGAAATCTTATAATATCACAAAATCTCATCCCGTCCACGACTTGGTGCTTGCTTACTGATAACATGCATATCAGTCAAATTACAGGAGCAGTAGATGAAAAAAAACCAAAAGTAAAAGTAATCATTGTCATCATTCCTTCACTTCATTTTTATTTCCTTTACTTTACTTTTGGGCAGTTTTCACCTGCACTTTTTTGACAGTTGAAAACTAATATACTAGTTAAAATTCCATTTAAAAGATGAAAAATGAGCCTATTTCATTCTTTCATTTTGGATGACAAGAAGGAAAATTGAAGAAACTGTAACATTTTCATCAAAATTTATACGTACTTTGTTGAAGAAAATTTATTTAATTTACTCTTTTTGCTCTTTACTTTTTAAATTGGTATGTATTATGCACACAAATACAGTTTGTAAATTACAAGTCTTAATATCTGCACCAAGTTTAACGATTACTGTCAAAATTTGACAATAATTATTATCTATCAACTGTCAACAATGTAATAAAAGTGTAATATCAAATACTTTGGCCGATACGATACGATCGAATCAGTGAATTAAAGATTATTGACATTACAACATAGTGTGTTTACATAACAGAGGTCATTAACAGCAATGAAGGTCACTGTGTTTCAAGTTTCAAGTTGTTGAAACTGGACAATAGACAACAGAACACTTGTACTTGTTCTGAACCTCAATATTCATTATCCCTCATCAATTTTTAACTGGCCCTTTTCAACTTTTCAATTCATAAAAGATTTTTAACAGTACAATTAACTTTGATATAATTTTTTTATGGAATCGTGCTTGCGTGTAGAATGTAGAATCTAGATCTCAGAACTTGTGGTACCTTTGAATTTTGAATAATTGAATAATTTCATTTCAAGACAACATTTTAAGACGAAGAAAAACTTGATGATTAAGCAATCATCTTACACAGGTTACCTTTAACATTCAGCATTATTTAGTATTTTTTACGTTTTACATTTTACATAGGTAGTTATTCAGATTTGCATGCAGAAATCATTGCAGTTTTTTTATCTTTCCACAGCTATACACAGCCTTTCTGCAAACAAACAAAAAGGTACAAACTACAAACTGAGTAAATATTCCATTTTTTGGTTTGTTGGTGGACAAACAAACAAGATATTCGTGTATCATGTGCATAATGGATAATACAATAATAATCTGTAATAGCGTTTCGTATGTGGTGTATGCTGCATGCCATATTCTAGGTATCAATATGTACAGTATGTAGGTATATTTGTGTATGTGTGTGTGTGTGTGTGTGTGTGTGAGGTGATGGGGAAAATATGGATGGATAAATTTTATGCAATTTTATAAAGCTTGGAGCTAAAGATGATGATGACGACGGCGATGACGATGGGGACTGTTGGATGTTGATGTGTTGAGAATTGCGAAGGAGCGGAAGTGTTTACACGTTGCCTGCTGCCGTCGAAGTACAAGAATTAGAACAGCCACAAACAATTATGTACGCACACAGTCACCATTTACACACACCGTACAACAGTTAACAGTCAACATATATCACGTTCAAACATCCAGCTGAGCTACCTATGTATGTATATTGTGTATTGTGTGTATCCTATAACTAAAACAATGTGCATACTCGATACATAGTAAATATTACATATGTACAAGGTAAATATGCATTTACACTCATTCATTTAACATTAAAGTTAATTTGATTCCACGATAAGCAAATTAAAGACAATATCCATAGTTTTTATCTTGTTATATTACATTGCTCTCCTACTTATATACACCATACACAGTATACACTTACACTACATAATACTTACTAGCTACAATCTACAATAGAAAACACACTCATAAATAACCCTTATCAACAATTAAATCTACGTAGTGTCTACTGTCTAGTGTCACTATTCAGTAAAAATGTGAATAAATGCATAAAAATATGATGTGAATTACTTTTTTTTTGAAAAAAAAATGTATTAAAGGAAACCTTTGCTTTGACCAGGAGCAGTTTTGAAACATATTATAATTATCAAAATTACATAGAGTTTAGAGGAGTTTACAACTGAGAGCAAACGGTAAAAGGTAACTAGTAAATTTTATTAAAGTTATTAGTAGAGTACCAAATTAGGATTTGAGAGAATTCACATTGTACAATTTACAAGTCACAACACCAACGTGAAACTGCCCTTTTATCGCTTGTTCCTACAATCATGTGATTCTGTGTATATGTAATATTATAATCGTTACAGAATCCTAATAAACTACATTCTACATGCATAAGAGTAGGTACAGGGAAAGTGATACTTACATAATATGTACAAGGTATACACGAACAATCTATCCATGATTTGCACCAAGATTCTAGAAAAAAATTTATTGATGATAAAAATTAATAAAAATTCATCAAGATGTAATCTTTCGCCTTTCTCTACAAATGAATCCAATTGCCCATTGGCCATTGGATTACTCCCAGAGAAAATTACATGGAAGTTTTAAAGCCTCTCCTGTCTCATGTCCCATTTCTTTCAATTATCAAACATTTGTTTTGGCAGAAACAACCCACAAGATTATTATTGACTTTGGAGATTAGATAGCTAATTCAAATTAAAAACTAATAAATATTTGAATACTATGAATACTACCTAATATCTACTACAAACTACACACTACAGCAATACTAATCAATGAATAAATGACCATTACATGTATATGACAATTTCTCCTTTCTTAAGTCTTAAATTATCACTAGGTCATGTACATATCGTAAAGAAAGAGGGACGAGTGAAAACAAAAACGGCATTTAATTTTTATGTCATATAGACAAGTATTGTTCAATAAAAAAATATTTATGTTCTTGTCTCTAGTATCTAGTATCTAGTATCTACTACCTCAGTAGTATACACATGTAAAACGAGAGAGTGATAAGTGATCATATTTATGTATTATGTAGTTTTATTATTACTTTTATGACTCTGGACGTCAAATGATATATGTGCGTAGTTGAAGTTGTTTATTGTTTACGACTGGGTTTTGAATAAAGATTTTTTGACAAAATTTTGAAACTGAAATTTATTGTAAGATATTTGAGATTTGAGATAAAGTTGGGTCAACTGTCAACTGCGTAAGCTGTGAACTGTATCACATTCAAAATGAATTCAAGTTTCAAGTATAGAGTATAGAAGAGGCTGACGTTTGTTTTTGGAAAGTTTTTGCGTACGTGATGGGTGTTTAGTGTTTAGAGGTTAGAATACATATAGAATGTTGACTATTGAGATGAATCGGACCTTTGTACTCTCATAACTTATAAGTTATAACATGAGGAATGAGTAATGAGTAACATGAGACAAATGATACGAAACTTTGTTGTCATTAATAATTATGTAGAGTAATTTTTAAGTGTAAAAGGAGGTTCCACGGCAATATAGATTAAAGATTAAATGCTTGTTAGGGGTGGACATCGAACATCCAACATCAAATAATATTTAAAATTTCATAATAAAAATTACATGTATCTCAACTCTCTCTCTCTGAAAGATCAAAGTACACACACACAAAACACAAAACCAACCACATTATACATGATACGTACATAGTACACCTCCACATTTTGGCCGTAGGAAACACACGCACAATTCCAAATATTCCAAGTTATACGTACAAGTTACACAAAACTATAAACTACAAAAACATTTATTCCATTTTTTTTAATGGATTCAAAGAACATAATAAATAATATATAATACAAAATATCTTTATTAAACGACCAAATAATTTATAACGTTTTTGTTTCTGCAACATGCACTGCGCTGCGTTTTACAGAACGGAACAGAAGGACAAAGTTTTTTTGGGTTTTGCTACACTTTATACATTTTGTGCATACTCTGTGTACTTACTAGTACATGTACATGTTAAGTATACGATATACAATATACAGCTCTCATTTCATTTCATGTTTGACAATCACTTACACTTGTCACCTCGCCTCCATAATATTACAAGACAGAGATGGAAAGATATACAAGAGATTACTGAAATTTTTATAAAATCTTTATTATCTATCTACTCTATCTACTACTGTTCACTGTTCCCTATTTAATGTTGAATATTATGACATTATATGACACACTGTATACATTTTATTCCCTTTTCTTACGAGCATGATACATATTTTGTTTGATGTGTGTGTGTATTTGGTATTTGTTGGTGTTTGACATAATATAATATCATGAATTATGAATTACGAATTATGAAAATGAGATTGTCAAACTGTTTTTCCTAAACTGTGTGGACAAAATGAAAAATTTTATCTTGAATCATGAATATCAAACGACGAACCAAAACAAACTAAATAAATACTTAATATGCATTGTGCACATACATAAATTATTAAAATTTATAATCTGTTATAAAGGACAATGAACAATAAAATAAATTAATAAATAAGGGCTTATGATATCGCATCACATTTAATCATACCATAATATACTAAAGAGATTACTTTGTTTTGTCAAGAGATCACAAGAATTACATTAAAATAAATTTTACGTGTTTTTATAATAAGATAAATAATCAAAGCACACCTCTCTCTCAGCTCTTTTGTATCTTGGGTTTAACCTAATGCTGCACTTTCATTTGAAAAAAGTGTTTTTAGTGTCATTCATTCCAAATACAAACAAAATATGATTATCACATCATCATCATCAGAAACAACAAACAATATACAAGGTACAGCCATTACTCAAGACTCAAAACTCAAAACTCAAGAGTCAAGATCAACAACCGATTTTCAACCTAAAATTAATAGTTAATACGCTCAACTGAAGTATAATCTGTATAAAGTGTTTTTAATTTACTTATTCTTATTCCAGTTGCCAGTTGGATGGTATTCAAATGAAATTTGTTATTTTCTTGTTACTTGTTATTATTGACAAATTTTTGTTTATCAGATTCGGTGAACATGAAATTGAGAGAGGCTGTGGCCGGTGTGAGGTGATGATAGATATAAACACCTCCTTACGTAAATTTACATTATCGTTTATAGTCAATGACCGTGTAGTTATTGTTGGTAACGCTTTCTGGCAACAAATAGTATAATAATAGTAATAGTAATTTAATAATAACGACAACCAAAGAACGTGCTACAGATGAATTTACTCACTACTCACTCAAATTCGCATGTACTTCAACTTTAACACTAAAACTTGAAAAAATATTGCAATGTTTTTTTTGGGTATTTTGTGCATTGTGTATGTATTGTATTGTAACTACTGTATAGTATGTACTTACAGCGTGATATAATAACAATTATCATTATGAGGTTATCATGATGTGTATGATCCATCATTTTTATGCAGTGCTACAAGTTATTATACGCGCGCGTATCGCGTATGTGCAATATCAGTAACCTCTGGTTTTTTATCCCAAAAAAACATTATGATACAATTATTACTCAGAAAGAGAACTTGTTGCATTTCCTCTATAAAATGAATAAACAATTGTATGTGGCATGCACTGACTATAGACTCTTGACTCTTAACTCTTGAGTCTTGACTTGCTACACATTCTGCTTGCTGAACGGTTTACGCTAAACCAAGGTATTTCTTGCACAAACCTTTTCTTCAACATGTATGATATAAGATAATGTATAATGTAGAATGTTGATAGTACATTGTAATGGCAGAGCGGACATACTTTTAAATGCACTTTTAATTTATTACTGCACACTTGTACAAGAGTACGAGTTAGAGTAGGAGAAATAGCAACTAATAAACAAATAATTTTAACCCATATTGCACAAAAAGTCAGCAAGTGGGAATGAACTATGGACACGAGGCAAGCAACTCGTTCAAAGAGCAACTTAAAATCCCAAATCCTAATTATTTATTACGGCATACTCTTAAACAAAAATTATGATTATCGTCATCACAATAATCATCATCATCATCAGCATCTTGTTACATACACACAATGCAGGTATACGAAATTCCACTAAACTCAGTTTTATTTAATTTTATCCTGCTAAGTTTAAAGTTACAACTAGGCATTGAGCATTGAGTTAACTCAATACTGATTACTTTTAACAAGAGAATTACTTCACATGCATTACGAATTACGATACTAAGACAAAAAGGTATTAACTAGAGTACCTAAAAATCTTGAGCCTCGTTTGATTCAAATTATCATTCTGTTTTACAATCGCTTTGCCCACTTTTGACTGAAAAGTTCCAAAGTTCCAAAGAATATAATACAGAAAATTATAATATCTTGCACGCAAATTTTCAAAAACAGTTGTGAGACTTGACAACTTTAGTTTTCCATCCAATTTTTTGATAGTTAATAACATCCAATTTTTTGATAGTTAATAACATGTAACTAGTACATGTTTTAATGGTACAACGCAAAAAACCCAAATTATACAGATACAATAAAATAAAATGTACAACCTGTTTTACTAAGCTATTGTGAAATGATAATAAACACTGTGTGATACATGATACATGGAATGGTCAGAAATCAGAAATGACACGTGTTTTCCTTTTCATTTCATTGGAAAATAAGTTGACAGATGCTCTAAATTCTAAATGTCAAGTTTATTTGAATCTGTGGTTTGTAGATCTGGCAAATGGTGACAGAGAACAGAGAATGAGATATAAACAAACACAAAATACAAATTATTGCCTTGTTAAGGAAATTGTGCTGTATTTTACGATGCAAGTTCCCCAATCTACAGTATAGCTCTAATTTTGGTTATTTGGATAATTTTTCTAATGAAAAACTGCAACGGATTTCATCTACTTTTGATTATATGGGTCAATTTCAACTTGTCAAGTAGTGGTCTAATGTCATAATATGACTTGATTCCGTTTCAAGTTTCTACGGTCTACACGACACACTCTCGTCTTCACTTGCCTGTCATTCTCATTTTCATTAAAGATTGCACAGTCTGAAATTTTGGAGCAAGAGTGAGTACGAGAGTGCGTGAGGGAGAAAAACCAAAAAACAAACAAAAATCTGCTGTGATTATGCTGATGATGATGATGATTATTCATGATTGTAATTAAAATGTTACAAATACCGGCAATTTAAGCTATAATTTATAAGGTTCGTTATACCTTATATCAGCTGCACAACGGACAACAAGTATTGCATATATAGTCTACAGAATACACGTGCATATCCATGTACAATGTACATATAGATATGATTTGACGACAAGTTGAGTAAATAAGTGAAGGACAAGATTTGTTGCTTTAGTCGGGCATAGTTGTTCCATTTTTATCTCGTATTTTCCATTTCTTCGTCAAGAGTAAGAGTAAATACAAAAAGCAAGATACAAGATGTACATAGATATAATTTAACATAATACATGCAACTGTATAGTGTATCTTTTTTTGAGGTAAAATTTTGTAGTTCAGTTGTAATTCTGCATAATGTTTTGTACTTTATACTTTGAACTCATATCACACACAGGCACATGTTCTGAAAAAACAGGTATGCACGTGTGCCTACCGTTGCGTGCATATCAGTCTCTGAGTTTTGTGTTTTGAGTACACAACATGTAGGTATCTAGGTATGTATGTAATATTTTGAGGCTAATTAAAGCAACATAAATTTTATATCACAATCAGCAGCGTGCTGTATGCGGTATATTATATGTTAAATACTAAGTAAAACTGATGACAGGTTGTTTTATTGCCCATTGCCCATACAGTACACAATACACAATACAAACTACACACTGTGAACATGGACAGAAAAAGAGAAGCAAAATTATGCTAAAAAATTATTATTATAATAATGATTTTGCAATCGGAGTGATCACCATGATCACTTACTCTCATTATTAATTACTAAATATGCACGTGTATTACATTTTAAATCACACACTGTAGACACAATGTGTGTATGTATGCAATGCAATGTACACACAAAATACAAACAGCAGTTAGATCAGTTGGTTCTGAGCCGGGGGGAGCTCACAATAAACCCACAATAACAACAACAACAAGTAAATATCAGAGGAAAATGAGAATGAAAAGGAACGTGTGTGCGGATGCCATAAATTTTGTGTCTAAATACCTTGTTAGTTGGATTGGATTGACTTGACCGGTTGCTTGTTACAAAAATTCATATGTACATATTTGTTTGAAGCATTCACTGAAAAATCGCAAGTTAATTAAGTATCCTCTCGTAATTAGTTGGTTTGAGCTTTGAATTCTAATTAAATTCCTCATAACAATACTTCAATATTCAATACCATACTAACTTTTGTATTTGTATCATTTATGTAAATAACATAAATCTTGAAACTATATCACAATAGAATGGACAAATGAATAGCAATAAAGTAGCAAATACACAAATATTGATTGAAATGTGCTGTACAGTCAGGAAAATGAATTATTTACTATTTATTATCTATTCTATGTTCTACAGTCCATCAAAGTAATGGAACGGAATTGAATGGATTGGAAAATATCTTCATATGTGCACATTTTCACACAGAAAATCATAATTCATAATAAATATTATTGTTATCGACCCAAGCAAAACATAAATTTTAAAATTAAAAACGGTACCATTCATACTTCGAGTGATGATTGAACAGTGAACAGACAAAGAAAGACTTGTTTTGTACACTAAATTCTGAATTTTTGTAAATCATAATATTTTTAAATTTAAACTATGCAGATGACCATTCAAAATTCGAATTGAAAATTATTCCTCTTTTTCATTCAAACTTCAAACAAGTATGTTTTCATCTCACCATCAGCCATCAATTCTATATTCTAAACCAAAAACAACACAGAAAACATGAATATTTTTACTTAATTTCGTCTCCTACTGTGAGATGTGTGATGTGAATAATGTCAGTCATCACAAGTGTACAGGAAGAAGAAAACGAAGACGTGTCAAAAACCAATTCGATGCATCAACTGTCAACTATCAAATGTCATGTGGAAAGATGTAAGATTTGTATAAATATTCTGATGTAAATGTAGATTATTTTTGCATATCAAATATCAAATATCAGATGGAAGAAAAAGGGGAAAAAAGTTGTTTGAATTCAATCTGAATAGTCAGATAAAGTGAATCGATTACGGTAATTGTCACTAGTTGGTTTCTATCACCTTGTTCATCTCTGCAAAGTACAAGAAAAATCAAGAATCAAGAATCAAGAACATAATAATAAAGACGCCAGTTTGCATCCAAATACATAATATTTAGTGACATTTCACTTAATGAACTGTCGTTTGATTTGATTTGATTATGTTGTGCTGAATGGCAGATGATGGTGGTGGTGAATGTTTAATGTTGAATGGTCAAGTCTCAAGTCATGACTGACCAAGAAATTGAATGAATGAATGAATTTATATAAAGTGATGAGGAGCAAAAATAAAAACAATTTACATATTACCAAAATAGGAAATTAGTGTAGAAGGAAAAACATGATAATAAACGAATAACGCACATTGAGGAAGATTTTATATACAATTTATGCATATTTATCGAGTATCTAAATTCTAGATATTATCTCTGTATTGACTATTGAATTACTACTATCATGCAGACACATTATATATTATATTAGCAGATATATGAGAGAAGTTGCATTTGTATCATACCTACACATTTTTATTATTATACTGTCTGTAGATCATTTCAATTGGGAATTAGGTTAGCCATTTCATGAAAATGTATACCAAACAAAACGGATAAATAGATATGATATGATTTTCCTTTGTTCCTTTTCAATAGAGAATAGAGTTACGATTACAACTGACCATAATGCTTCCATTTCTTCTTCTTCTCTCTCTCTCTCACATACACACAAACACACTCTTTCTCTCGTTTGCTCTTTGTGCGTATCCTTTTTACTTTTTACAGATCCAAACTTGAAACGAGTTTTCTTATCCACATGGCTACTTTTACACATACCTATATGTACTGTCAGAGATTATGCAATGGGTTACATCTTTACCATACGTAGAATGGATATTGAATACTGTGGATAAGGATGTGGATTGTGGATGTGACTGCAAAAAATTATGTACCACAATATATTATAGTTTATAGTGAATATTATATTCACTGTCAAGCAACATAATACATATGATATTATCATAACTCTACATTTTTAAATGTTTTTTTCTGCTACATTTCTTGTGAAATGTCCCTAATTCCGACACAGCAGGTAGCATTCCCTCTCAAGGACCACAAAAACATTAATAACAGCTGACTATTTTGGTGAATCCGTCTGACTTTTGACTTTTCTGACTCCGAAGAAAGTTATAATTTATTGATATTTTTAAAATGGTCACTAAAATTGTCAAACGCACTCGTCACTCGTTCTAGTAGAACCTGAATGAGAAATATGAAACCAAGGACAACAAAGAAGAAGAAGAGGCCTCATATGCCTCATGCACTTTGACTCATGGAAAATCCCAGAAAAATCTTAAGCAACCACCAAATATTGTACCACCGTAAATTACGTACGAAATACGAAGGAAAAGCATGTCAAGACTGTGTATGCGTTTTGAATTTCTAAGTACCCAAAAATTTTATTTGCTGCGTAGAAAGATTTTTTCGTAACATTGTAAATCTTAACATTGAAGTATGAATTTTCACAATTTTATTCAAAAATTCCTTCCATTTTGCAAACTGGGATCATGCAAAGTATAAGTACAGGTACAAGACATGATGTACACTGTACCTATGCACAAAACCATTCGCAATAATAATAATTGAAAATGTAATACTTTGCACTTTGCCTTGTTTTGTACTTTGTATTAACTAAGTATTTCATATAATATTATCCATTATCTCATCACTCTAATTTCTTTCTATCATTTTTTATTCCTCTTCTTCATCTTTTGATTTGTGACTCGTCTCTCTTTCTTTCAATAATAATGCTTCCTACACGCATAATGCATAATCTAATATCTAATGTAATGATATGATTATTGACGTGCATCGAAATGCCTCTCTCATCTCTCATTCTCTTCAAACGATTTTTATACAATGTCCGAGGTGAACAATAATATCGCGTTGGTAATGATGATAATAATAATAATATCAATAACAATTAGCACACACACATACACACGTCCAAGCGCACACTCCACAGTTATTGATGTGGTTCTTGAAGATCCATCAATAAAATGTTACAGAATCTAACATCTAATGCGGACATTAAGAATACAATTTACAATTTATGTAACAAGTAATAATATAATTGCACAAGTTAATCATACAATCACACACACAAATACGTACAGTGTGCAGCAAAACACGCGAAATGGGATGAAAAAAATGAAAAGAAAATAGGAAAGATTGAGAAATTAATGTGTTTTCGTTGTTTTTCACCGTTCATCGTCTTCTGTCATCCCTACACGATACACAATATGGGAAAATTATACAATTTGCATCGTAATGTAATGCATTCCCTTACTTATGCATTTCATTTATTATTATTATTATTACTATTATATCTATTATCTATACTCGTTATACAATAAGTCCATTTAACTGTCATACTCTTGTCACATTAGTGTAACTATACGACATTTTAGCTCATATATCTAATATTATAATTTATAATGTTATTTCGTGTCGATTGTCAATACTGCATAAAAAATTTCCTACATGATCTATTATCTATAATAGAAAATAGTGTGGACTGGATTAGAATTGGAATTGGAAGATTTTTCTCATTTTCCTTCTGTAATATGATGTGCACATGATGAGAAAATTAAGATGTACATGTAGACGGCTGTCTGTCACGCTTATTATCTCTTCCAAATATTTTGCATACATGTGCACACAAAATAATGACATTAGTATGTATACGTGGGTTTGTTTATTTATTTGTTTGTGTTTGCTTGGTGGATGATTGGTTGAGATTTGGGTTGGACTCAAGGGATCACATCAAAATCATTGCACAGTAAAGATATAGAGAACAGCGATAGATACACAGAGAGAGATACATAGGCGAATGTGTTACCGGAAGGAAATTTTTTGGCGCAGAGTTAAAAAGCAAAAGTGTAGGGATAGAAAAAAAAGTAAAGAAAAGGGTTGGTGCTATGCATGTGCTGAATTGCCTTACACTACATTGGATTGGATTGGATTGGATTGCATGTACACTCAGAATGAATATGAAATATATCAAATGATGTTTGTGGACGGTGTATGTGTATTGTGTATGTGTGTGTATTGTGTACTCTGTAAGCTTGTGTGTGAGTGTTACGTATATGTACGCGCTCCTGTAGTTAATAGGACGACCCAGTCCCTACGTCTTATTACAATTACAATTATACAGTAAATACTACTACTACTATACAACGACTGCAGCTACAACAGCCTACCCATGCTTTTTCCCATGTTATTGTTGGTGTTAAGTAATCATGATCGTCATCATCATGTGGATTTGGTGGAGATCACGGTAACGGTATAAAACGTGAGGGCTTTCAAACTGAAGGCACAGTCAAACGCACCGGTCTTCTCTGGCCACATCAATTCAACAGCTCCTCAGTAGCTCAATTCGAATTTCTGTTTTATTCTTTTGTTTTGTTTTAGTTTGTGAAGTTTTTTGTTTTTTCATTTTCAAGTCATAAAAACAAGTGACCAACATGAAGAATCTCGGATATATTGCGGTAAATACTACAAACAGTTTTTTCATTAACAAAAAAAAATATTTTTTTTTGTGGATTTAGTTCAAAAACCAAAGTATCAAACCAAACGGATCTCTCTCTCTCTCCCTTTTTGTGTGTGTCCTACAACTAAACTAAAATTCATAGTAAAACAGGAAATAACTTGGAAAAAAAAGGATTTTTTATATACAAAAGTTTAGAGTTTTCAATACCATCAACATCGTTATCGTGAATTGTGACAAGTGGAATAATAATTATTCTAAACTCAAAGTATTGGAGAAACTCCATCCAAAAGATATACCTCAAAAGTTTTTAAAAATTTTCCTTAAAATTTTGACCACTAGTTCAGATAACGATACAGCTTATTGGAAACTCTATACATCTCATCATCCCACGCAAAAATAGTTGAGAGGAATAGTGACAAGTGCATACATTTCAAAACATTAGCAATTGGCAAGCTCTTCATTGTCCTTGCATTAGACATTTTTTGACAGTTTTTCATTTTCCGTTATAAATTCATGTAGTGTTTTCCTATACTGAAATAGCAAAGTTTCAAAAAAAAATTTCCTATAAATTAACAGTTTCACTTTACTATTTCAATTCAATTTTTCAAAAAAACAATCGTATTTTTCATTATATTTTTTATTGATAAAAAGCGTAGTATTTCTTTTGTATCATACAAAAGTATAAAAGTTCATTAAGATTAGCTTATATATTTTGCCTTTGCCAAAGACATAGACCTTGCATGAATCTAAAGTATAATAGTATTATAATAGTTTCACTTTGAGATGAAGATAGTAAGTATAAAGTAAAAAAAAAAGTAAAGTAACTCTTACTCTTTAAATAATAATGATCTCTCTCTATTTTCTTCCCTTTCGGACCATAGTATAAAAGTTACAATGTTAAACCTAGCTTGAGTCTTGAATTTGAAGGTAAAAGTTGTAAAACAAAAAAGTATAGGCATGTAGGAAAAAATGGATGGTTTGGATTGTATTAGATTAGTATAGCTAGTATTTATCATGTCAACATGTGTCATGTTTAAAATTGGCATGATTTTGGATTTTTCTACTGTAGAAAAGATGAAGAGTAAAGACGAAGAGTGTAGGCAGTAGGCAGTGAGTAAAAAAGTTGAGAAGCATTTAGTAGTAGTAGTTATTTTTTAAAGTAGCGTGTAAATAGCCAAAATTGTAGTAATCATAATAACAATGATTTATACATTACAACAACAGCTAATAGCTAATACCTGTGTATCAGATGGGGAAAAAAGAAGAAGGCATACTTTACACTACTGTTATGAAGGATAGAGTATAGGGTTGAAAACGAAACTTGAATGGAGAAAGTGTTTTGCCATAATATATACTTGCATATGATATCATATCACATGATATGGAGTACAGAATATAGAACATAGAATACAGATTGAGACAGGTAGATAGATAGATAATGGATGTACAAAACGATACAAATATGTAATATGTAATAAAAATGTGCAGTATGTAGTTTTCTGTTCATCCCTCGTCACTTTATATTATGTACCTGCTAGTGTCTAGTGTCATACTACTATCATATTAAAGGGCGGATAGGATAGAGTTAGTGAGGTAAATTGAAATGGAAGCCACATGTGTGGTGTGGTTGAACGGATAATATAATGTGTATAATAAATAATGTCAGTGTGTATTTACACATAATATATAACACGCATGCATGGATGCAGGCAGGCAGGCAGGTAGCTTATATTTGATATTAAAATATATTTCATATAGTACACACACAGTTGAAAGATATGGCTCGTGCCCTCACTTAACTCTTTAACTTTAGCTTACTAATTTACTCAACTTTACCTACAGAACCGTGGAACCGTGAAGAATTTCCATTTCCTCATACCACATATTATACCTTCTTTAACATTAATAATAATCATGATAATAACAATAATCACAATCATAATGAGTAGGATAAAAGTACCTCTTGCTATATCTCATATCTCGTATCTACCTCTATACTCTTGATTCTATATGTAACTCCTTATTTTCACCTACGCTCTCTGTTCCGTAGTTCAAAAGACCAGCAAACAATTATAAAGTCGCACTTACACACACACTTGCTATATTTATATTTTATGTTATAGAGAGAGATTAACTATGAAAGCATTACAATCATGCCAATTGTGATTAATAGTCTTTTGGTTTCTACTATAAAATGAACTAAATTGAAATAAATGAATTGAATCGAGCACAATAAAAAAACCTGATTACTAATTATTGCTGAATCAATTGTTTACAGATGGTAGCAGCTATGCTATCAGTAGCCGTTGCTGATCCAGAACCCCCAGCAGATATTGCCACAGCAGCTTCTGGTTACGGAGGATGGGGTGCACCCCCAGTTCACCACGCTCCAGCTCATGGATGGGGAGCTCCAGCTGAACATGTTACCGTTTATGGAGGCAAAACCCAGAGCCATGGACCCACTCATGTCCGTGCTTACCACAAACACAGTTACATTACCAAACCCAGTCATGCTGTTGAACATATCCCACACCATGAAGTCAAACATAAGACCATCGTCCACCAACACCATCATCATGAAAAGGTAATTAAAAATAACATTCCAGCTGAACAATATTGAACTTGACTGAATTCCGAGAGAGAAGTTCACTGGAGCTATTATAAACCTTCAAATCTCTAATATATCCAGAAAATTGTCAATCTGATAATAACCCATGTTTATTTAATGTACAATTCCAGGTCTTACACCAACACCATCACCATCAACACGTTTTGCATCAACACCACCTCCACAAGGTTGAACTATAAATAATTTAAATCTCATTATTTATATTTTATATAAAAAAGACAACTTTAATCCTATGATTGTATGTAATGACATTTAATACGTTACTCTTACTATTGATTCATTGTTGATCCTGGTTGTGAGTCATTGAACTTTATTATTAACCCACATCATTTACCTATGATTTATATATATACAGGTCCATCTCCACAACCTCCACCTCCAGAAACAACACCTCCACAATCATCACTCCCACAAGCTCCATGTTCATCAACCAGTCTACCATACCCACCAACAACAAGCTCACAAGGTTACTGAAGAACATCAACACAAACAAACCGTCGGAGAGGTCCACAAGCATAACGCTCAACACCACGAGAAACACGTCCATGCTCACCCAATCCACCATGTTGCCAAAGGATGGTCTGCTCCACCCGCACCAGCTCATGGTTATGGACATCATTAAGTCCATTCAAATACTAGTACTTCTACTACTACTACTAAATATTTGTATGACTACGGAAGAAAGAACAAAAGGAGGAGAAGGAGGATTCCACTACCGTGGAATGGAGGAGGAAGAAGAACAACATGATGAAAAAACTCGAATGATTACATAATGAAAGATAATAGTTATAATGCTCAATTATAATGTTCACCAACATATCACGTAGACATCTACACATTTAATATCAATTAATTAGTCAATAATTGATTGGTATTGGCTTCAAGCAAATTTTGAAATGTTTTCTTCAAAAGCTATTATTATTATAGATTTTTCACACCGTCGGAAATTGAACTTTTTTTGGTCTTCATTCTTGTCTCGAGTCTTTTTTTTTTCGTAGTAGGATTTACATTTATAGAATTTATAATATGAAGCGTCTTATCTAGTCTCTACTCTCTCAGTGCACCCTTTTTTTCAGAAAGGCACACCAACAAACTAACTTCTTTCCACGAGAGTAAAACAATAGTTTGTACTTTTTTTTATGTCAAAGTATTATGAGAAAATGTATCAGCAGCAAAGAAGATGATGATGATATACATTTTCAACAACAAACAACAAATCTCAAATCTCATTATATTTTTTTACACTTAAACATTTATTTTTTTATATATATACATATAGATACAACTGTATTTTGTGTGTTTGTGTGTATGTGTATGATTTTCTCTTCTCTGATGAATATCTATACATAGTTATATATTTTTGTACTCGAACTGTGCGCGTGTGTGTAAAAGTGAAAAAGAGAATAAATGTTAGTATGATGTTGATGATGATTTATTGTGAAAATATAAAACATGATCTTATGACTACTTAAAAAAATCTTAAAAATCCTACGAAAATGAATGTATGAATAAAGCAAAAAAAAACGTCTATACACCTGAACATTAAAAAAAACACTTGTGTGTACTTTTGCATCTTTTTCTTTTCATAATATTTTTAACATTTGACATAAAATTCTTCTATTCTGTTATATATTGTACTTATTTATGTACATGACAGTGACAGTGACAATCACTCTTGATAATTAATACTAACTAGTAGTTACTGGTCACTAATACTACATCATGTATTGTATTATATTTTGAAACAAGTAAAATATATATACATATAAAATGAGCTCATATCTAAAGATATGTATCACAGAGTATTATACAATAATACAATGCATAAAATAACGGAGAGAAATCCGTTTGGAAAAGTTAGTTTTAGATACGTGAGGAAAAGCTTATGGTTCTCTAAGAAAAAATTGACAGTATAACACATATCGTAATATTGTAACAGAAAACAGTCTGAATGAAAAACGTAAACACTAAACACATACTCACTTTGGTATTGGTTTGTGCAGTCACATATCAGAATACAGAACATGTCATATCATCACGACATGGTAGCAGATAGAAGTAATACCATATTATTATTGTTATACATTTTATTGTTTTCCCAACCGTATCCAACCGTATTCTGACGACAATATTCTGTGTCTCTTTCTCTATATTATTTTTATTTATATACTATATCTCCATCTCATATCTCTATGTACACATAGGTATAGAATATAGACGTGTACTTATATGATTATAATATAGGATTCCGAACTAAATTGTGTGTTGAGGTTTATAATCTTTCCTTTACATTTGAAAAAAGTGTTGCATCTTTCATCTTTTACCTCCCAACTTCCAATAGTATTGGATATTGGAATACCAATTCCAATAATCCTTCATTTCCCTTTTTTGTTCCATTATTCCCTCCACCACCACAACAAACAGTTTTTAATACGTAACGATGGAAAGACATGAATATGAGATAATCAATATTGAATTGCAATTTCTCTTTTATTCCAAATTCCAATAGCCCTCAACTAAACTAGTCAACTAACCAATAACCATAATGTCAGAAAACTAATAAATTTATATCAAAACTCACATTATTATTACGTGATATTTTTCAACTCTCCATTCGCAATTTCAAATGGATCATTTCATCTCATTAAAAAATATACTATCTACCATTTATCTGTTTGAAGTATAAAGTATAAAATTGTATAATATTTTATCATGTACAGAAAACAACAAAATTACACAAACGCCGTACGTCGTATGCCGTAAAAATTAAAAATAAACGTGCAGTTTATAATGACGATTATGAAATAATATACAGATAATTGACTCAAGTCAACTTGGTTTGTCTTAACTTGAGTTGACTCACTTTAATACATGGTTAAGTTTGTTAGTTTGTATGTATAATGTATATACATATATATTTTTATTTTACTCATTTAGCATGAAAAGGAGAACAATAGCAACAATGTGGTGAATGAATGAATGAAGGAATGAATGAAACAATAGGAAAAGGAACAGGAATAATTATTGTTAACACAGTAAATATAAAGTAAACTATAATGCATGGTGTATGATCTACAGAATAGTGACTTTTGATACAGCATATGTACTACAGTATCTAAAACATTATCGTCGATTCATTCTTCATTCTTCCCCTCATTATTATTACGATTTACGAGTTTTGTCTTTTATAATAAATGGAGGTATGTATATTATATATTGTACATATAATCTATTCGATGTACAATAGCAATGAGACAATTTATTATGACTGACTCTGATTATGCAACAGGTAACAGCACATAAACCATAAACGATGAGGAAAAGGGGCAACAACAAGCAACTCAATTCAACTAAAGTCAGTGAGTGAGTGAGTGGCGACGAAGATGATAATGATGACTGTAAGGACACTGACATCAACATGACAATGATTGCCACAATGCTAAAGACCAAACCAAACCAAGAAATGACTTTGGGATTTGTTGAGAACTGCGATACATATACATGTAAAATACATCATATGCATAGATAGATAGATAGATGTAAGTACAGATATCTCTACCAATGGTATTCGTAATACGTAATATACCTATAATGGATAATCATGTTTGGTTAAACTATGGTACACATTTCAATGGGATGAAATTAAATTTACAATAAGTCCATATAAATAATCATAATATATTATTATACAGAGGGTAAAGAGGATAATCGTGATAATATTTTGATACAAAATACAAATATACAAAGTGTTAATACATTGCATACATACGGAATACGGAACGAGAATAAACAAAATACAAACAAACGGATCAAGTCACGCAATTTCATTCCACATAAGATGAACTAGAATAATGAGAGGAATATAATAAAGGGAAAGCAACAACGTTTTTTCCTTTTTGCAATAGTATATTCCCTTGGGATTTACCGTTTACCCTGTACCACGCATTATAATATGTTACGTACAATTATATAATATGGAAAATACAAAGTACGGTTCATTACTTTTCTACAGTATAGAGTCTAGACAAACACAAGTTATAATACAAAACACCATACGTATAGTATAAATAAGTATTTCTGCATCTCAAAACTCAAAACTCATAATACTAATAATTATTAATTTATTTTATTACGTGTTTACCCTGCAAGTTTTGGATTATCTTTCTCTCTCAAACAAAGTCGAAGTACTTTTTATTATTTGTTTCCACATTGAGATTATATTTTGAAACCGTTTCCTTCTCTCCAGGAAATTTGCCTTTCATGACTTTTAAGACGAATGACATTACGATGGAACGGAATATTGAATATTTTACTGTAGTACAAGTAAAAAAATACATGTTTTTACACCTGAAACTTTTTAGCGTACACATTACTCGCATTTGCACATGTACCTATGATTTCATGCAAAATCTATATGAACAAAAGGATGAATGAAAAATATCGTCTACCAAACCAAACCGGATCTGTTGGCAAAAAAAGGCAATAGGCAATGACATATACTAAATACATGGTGTTCTAAAGCCACATACTACATATGTAGTTGAGGAAGAACGTTTATTTAATCTGCATTCTGCATGTTGCAGAAAATGCATATTTCACCTGTAATTCTACTTTTATGCATGTACATCAAGGTGTGGATTAGATAAGATGCCGTATAGTAAATTTTATATGATGCAGGATGCATCACTGATAAAACTAGTACTACTACTTTTTGTTTGTTTACTATACCAACTATACGAATAAAACAATAAGATGCAGCATACATGTAGAACTTTTGGTTTTCGATAACTTATACGAATAACGTATACACGCATCTATCACCTATATAAATACGTGTGAAAAATGGCTAATACATTCGACTGTTGTAGTGCAAATGGTGGCCTAATAAACTCAAGCAAAACACGAATAACGTACAGACTACATACTACATATCTAATACATTTTAAGTAAATGAATAAGCAAAGATTCATATAGGCACTTTTACAGTAATGTACATGATACACATTCATATTCAAAACTCACAGCTACTAACTACACTGTATTCCAATTCAGTCAGTCTATTCTGTATTATAAATTATAATCATTCCACATTTTATTCGTATTATGTATTATGTTGGTAAAAATTGTCCTCTATAAAATATAAAATATACTATTGATCGTTTAGTCTATGCACATTGACCGATACATATTCTACAAATCATATTGTCTGACATCTTTTGATTTTTGATACCTGATATAAATAAGAAATATATAAAAGAGAATGATCTAGGATTTAGTTGGGAGTATCAATGTAAAATCGAGAGTACAAAACACTTATGCTAAATGTGGTGACTGTAACTGCTTAAGATTTGATATGTACAATGTACATAATATAGTAAAAGAATGAGAAGATAAGTTGTAAAATATTACGAAGAGCATTAATTATTTATTATACATAATATTACATGTACATAACATTTAATATATTATTCTATAATATAACAATATGCAAAGGAAAGGAAAGACACCATATCGTGCTTAATATTTACATTTTATATTGTAAGTACATATTAAATATAGGTACATTGGATGTTTTAATATGTCATGATCTGCTTTACCAATTGTACCAAAGATTTATAAAGATTCATATCTGTCTGTATAAATAATATATATTATAATCAATGCAAACAAACAGTAAATTCTCTCACTAGATCCTACAGGCATTCATTGTTTAGTGTATAAGTTATAAGTACTTGATCACATTTTTTACTAAATGATAAATGCATTTTGAATAATATAACTTGTTAACGTTCCATATTACTGAATTTATAATATGTACAATGCACAAAAACCATAAAGCATCTCCAATCTCCAATCTACATCATCACCACATTACTAGGGATCAGTATTTATTATAGTACATGGTACAACTACATAAATTACCATTTTTACGCATGCAGTCCAATTACATTAACAATCACTACAAAGCACATAATAATTAGTAAAGTGCATCCATTACATATTAAGTATTAAGAGTGCATGTTACCCTTAGTGAAATTACTTTTCCTTTCTCACATCTTGATATTCATATTTTTATAGTGTATAGTGTGTATTGTGTATATAATATATTATGTAGAATGTACAGTATGGTGCTCAATGCTCAAACTTTAAAATCCTATGTAATGAATATTTTAATCGTCTTAAATAATTTAAAATTTTATCCGTTTCCGTTTGTACTTTCATTCTAGAATAAATTATACATAATACATATACAAGATACTTATAAGTATGCAGTATGGAAGTACCATGTAGAGGTTGACCTCTTAGAATAACGAATAGCAAAAGTAAAAAATAAAATAACGTTCTTGAAGTTTGATTTTCTCCTCTCAGATATACAAAATACAAACCGAAAAGTGTGTAATGAAGGAAAGTCCAAAGTCTCCTGTCACATCTCTCCGTCAATGTACTAGTTATGCTCATGAGGATTTTGAATGCAAATAACAATGTAATCTTCCTCAGCACAAACCATTACTTCATACTTTTTTGAGCGTATTCTCATAAATCTGAGCTGGTTTGTTGGATCAATATCACGAACCATGGACGAAGCTCTCTCCTCTAAAAGCATCATATCCGAAATGTACAAAACGGTAGATGTATTGTCCATAGTACTTCTAATAGGAAATCCTATAATATAATTTAAAATTACAATGTCTCATAATCCTAGCTAATCCGTACAAACAAAATCTCTAATAAAATTAATACTAATAATTACTATTATCAAAGTTTTTTGTTTGAAAATTTGTTTACTAAAAGACTAAATATTATGGAAAGAACCGAACCATCTTTTGATGCAATTATAACACCTTGAACTCCTCTATGTGACTGGATTCGTTTGATGGTTTCGTCTATTTCAGGAGCTTCCTAAAAGACCGTTATTCAATTATTTAAAAAAAAAAAGGAACCAAATCGGTAACGAGATGAAAAATTAACGAGTATTATTGTAAATTCAATATTGAATCACAGACACAAATCAAAAACTTTTAACTGTATAGCTTCAGTTTTTTACCATTTGTTAATACTGAAAATTTGACAGATGGAATCCAAAGAATTTTGTATGATAACTTGAGTAAATTTCAGAAATGAACTGTGTTGTGATTGTTTTTTAAGAAAAAGTGCTAATTTGATTCACACTTCCGTGAAGAGCTGGGAACTTCAAACAGTTTCATATAAACAGTTTGATCGATATAATAATATTATTATTATTATTTCATTCACCTCGGAGATGCAGAATTATACGGAGGATTACAAATTACAAATGAATTGTATATTATGGCTATACATAATATTTCTTTCTCCCTAAGTTTTGGCTATTTTTTATTAGTCAAAACATCTTTCAGATCTTCAAAGAAAGTGGAGATTACATGCCATTCTAAATACTCTCTGTTATAACATATGACTAAACGTAGCTGAAACCTATAAAACTAAACAGTATTTCCCAGTCCCAAGTCATAGATAAGATGGTAATGTTGATAAAATTACATGTAAATACATGTGTGTGTATTACTTTTAAACATTGGTGTTCGTACGGTATTTATAAATAAAATTGATGAGAACGGTTTGTCGACTCATTAATCACTGTATTAAAATTATGAGTTTAGTGTTTAGTGCAAAATATATTATGGAAAGACTATCGTACATATTCAAAATACTACATTATAAGTATGATGCACCATACATGTGCATTTTACGTATTATAACACATGGCATGTGCAATGTGTATACCTTACACATGAAATATTGTTTTAGTTGGAATAGAAATGAGAATCATGGTATAGAGAAGAAGAAAATGGTCTGAACGAGAAGCAGAAGAAGGAAAAAGGAGAAAAGAAATACTGAAAAATATATGATACTTACTTTAGAATGCTAATGGAAGTTGTCCTTAGAAATTAGAAAACAAACATTCAGGATTGAAAAGTCTGTTGGTTTTCTTCTCGTTTTTTTTTTTTTAAATTTTGTTCTTCTTCAACGTTCTACGTCGTTTTCTCCTCTTTCATACGTACATACATGCATACATTTAGCATTTATCATGCATGATTTTTCATACTGGAAATAACACATAGGATTTTTCATGTGCAAGCATCATCAAGCACAGACATTTATTAAATCCATTAGAGCTGAAGTATTAGTAGCATATTATATATGTAAATACGTAGAATCCGAGTAACTGTGAGAATGAAGAGATGAGGTTGTGATGTTTTCAAATTTTTTTCAAAGCCAACGAAGGAATTCCAATTTTTTTGTCTTACTATAGTACGAACTGCTTCACAACACTATACTAATAATACTAAAATATTATTATATTATTATGGAAAAATGTTGTATGTGCATACTTTTAGCTTCTTATAGCATGCAACTAGCAAAAAGAGTAACAAAAGTTAGTTTGTACACACATGCAAATGCATAATAATATTGTCTTATCTTGGGTAAAAAGTAAAAAAAATAAGTATGCACAATTTGTATAGCTTCTAGCTTCCGATGAAATTATATTATGCATGGAAGAGTGTTTGTAATCTATACAAATTCTATACAAAGAGATAAGTACCCGCACCGGGTAAAATATAAGTAAATTTTGTCACTGCATGTGTGACTCTTTTAGGCGGTTGAAGAATCCTCATCTTCGCTCTCTTCTGTATTTTCTCTATCTCTATCCTCTTCTTTCGTTTTGGCTCTGTGCCTTCCGCTAGTGTGACATGGAACGCATTTGTGAAAATATTATACACACAGTTTAATATTATTATAAGAGAATATCATTATTCGGATATTTGTGACTTCTTTCAGTGGTTACGACACAACAAATAAAACAAGAACAGCCTGTCTCTCACTCAAACACACGTACTTTTACTCACTTTTATATTTTGTATTCACATTTCAGATTAAATTCACTGGTGTTATCTTTCAAGACGCCAAAGTTGTTGTTGTTTATCCGTTATCAGTGTCATCATAATCACACTTTATACTTCACATTATTATAAAAGATAAGTAATTAAAACACATTGATTGCAGATTATTTTATAATTTAATTATTCACGATTCACATCCACTCGTGGTCTTGCTTCTTGGTCGTTGTGACATCTTGACACTTTGGATTTCTTCTTATCGTTCGAATTTTTATATATCAATAATAATAATTAATACCAATACCTGAATATCGAATAAAAGTTCTTCTTAATCATGGAAAACAACTAAAATCAATAATTATTGTAGTGAAATTTGATGTGTCAAGTAAAATCCTGTTGAAGTTAATTTGATGATTTCATGTGTTCTTCTCTCTCTTCTCCTTGACTAAAATTGTGAAAGATTAAAAACTAAAAGCCTTCTTTTTATGATATTTACAACTAGCTTCAATAACATTCCAGTGAAGTCCACAAAAAACACTTGATGTTAGTAATAAAATAAGAAAACACTTCATAATAATAATAATTATACGTTTTTAAAAGTTTATGAAATCACAAAAAAAACATTTGAGAAAATTTCAACTGTTTGAACGAGCATCGGTCATCCCTCTCGTTTTCTGATTCTATGCATTTTTATAAAATTCAATGAGTGTGGAATCTTTCGGTCAGTGTTTTCGATCAAAATAAACGTTCCAATTTACGTTATTAATTATTAGTGATATTAAAGCTAATAGTGATTGGTGATGCTTAATACTTAATAACAATAATTATTAAGACCTTTTGAAATATTACAGAATATAAAATCGAATATTATGTAAATAAAAAAAATAAATGAAAAGTTGAAAAGAGATAATTTTAGGTTAAAACAATTTTGTATTGTTCCACTTTCTACATCGAATATAAAATCAGCCAATGGATCAGGTAAATAAATAAAGATATGGACATTTAATTTAATTGCTTTATTTTTATTTCCAAAATCCAAAATATAGGTTACAAGTTACAAGGTATAATATTATTATGGTAAAATTATATTATTGTGCCAGTATAATCACCCTCTTTCTTCATCATTTAAAGTCAGTTTGGCATTATATTTCGGTTTTTAGAACCAGTGGCATATGTTTTAGAAGCGCCATAGTTTTTACGGTAGATGTAGAGAAAACAGACATTAAAAAGGCACAGTCGAATTGACACGAGAGGACTGAAAAATTGGAGAGCAAGGTTACAAATGAAATGGAAGACGATGGAGAAGATGTTAATATCGCTGTTATTGATTTTTATGTGGCGGAACCTGACAAATGAGAGAGTCAGACAGGTTGCGCCAAAAAAAAGAAACAGAAAAAAGCAAAATCACTGATAGGTACTGATAAGAAGGAAAAGAAGTACGTGAAGCTAAATGCTAAAATACATGTATAATGTATATGTTACTGAACCACAGCACCGTTGTTCCAGTTTCCAACACTGAACTGATAGATTTTCTTCTATCGGCTTTCTCTTTGTGCTTTGTTAAGATTGAACAGGGTGTCATTTCGGTATTCAATTAAAATGTAGGGATTTGACGCAAAAAAATGAGTGAATGAAGTCTATTTAATTTTAATTAAAATTGGGAAGGAACAGCTTTACGGATTTCGGATTAAATAAAAACATTCATAATTTTATTGGCATCCGTGCAAACTGTGACTGTAAATTTTGTCCTCAATGTCTTATGTACATGGATTATAGAGAAAATGAGAGTATTTACAAGCAGAAGGGATCAAGTATTATACAGAAGTTTGATCATGGAGCGTGAAAAAACTTGTAGTCTCATAGTATACATGATATAATATACTGCGTACTAAATATGTACCTATTTATATATTAATATTCATATTTCATTTTCTCGTGTGGCCCACATTTGTGAGTTTCAAGTTGTCTAGAAAACAAGGTAAATGTTCCATAATCCATCCATACATACTACATACTCTCCTTTTTCAAGTCACTTTAGACTTACTTCACTTAATGTACAATATAAGTACATACATCATAAAATATTATATTATATTATATTATGCAATTCATTCACTGTGTAAAAAATGAGCATGAAAATAGGAAGATGATATTATTATGATATGATTGTAATATTTAATATTGAAAGTTATAATCAAAAGTCTAAAGTCATATGGATAAATATTGTATGAAAAAATTGTTTATATCGGTATGTCATGCAGATGAAGAAAGTAAGTGTGTAGAGAGTAAAGATACGAATATTATGAATCCAGATCATTTTCAACTTCATCATACTTATACATAATACATCATGTACATCTAGAGTCTAAATATTCTGAATTCTGAGAGTGAATGTAGAATGTAAGTAGGTAGGTAGTCTACTTGGCCTTTCTCCTTCCGTTTCATCCTCTATATTATATATGTATTATACAAAAGACGCATCTTCCTTTTACTTCCAACTCTCAGCTCTTTCAAATAATTTCACATAATAATATGTAATACCATGTAAAATATCATGTATTTTTTAGCATAAGAGTACATATATATGAAGACGAAGGCCAATTTTTCATCCAGATGAAACTCAATATCCATTACCCGAATGTATGTACTCTTGCTCTCTTTGGCTCTCAACACACAGTCAAAATCATCAGTAGAAAGCATCATCATCCTCACAAATTCTAAATAATATGATGTAGATCTATACAAGATATCATATACGATATGCATGTTTTAGTAATCCATCCATTTCATACTTTATTTTTATGTATACATGTGTGCAAATAATACGTACAACATTGATATGTGTATATGTATATAAAACCAAGAAAACCGAGAGAACCAACATTCAACAGTGAAAACACTTTTGAAATTTACATTTCAAATCTCAAAGTGTCACTTTTCCTCCTTCCATCATCTTCCTCGATCTTTTTTTCATCTGCTCTCTCTAAAATCCCGTCAACAGTCAAAAACTCACACATACGCTATCCCTCATGTCAACTCTTCACATTTACACTCTACACTCACATCTGCATTTATTTTCCTACTTTATTCTACATTCTACATTGATACAATACACAATCAACAGAGTTACATACAGCAACACATGTATCATGAAGTATACGTATTTGTTAATTTTCATTGTATTCAGCAGTCAGTGTTTCAAGTTTCAAACTGACTTTTGTACGCAAAAACAAATTGCAAAAAGCATTTCGTAACATGACATGTAAATGTCAGAAAAGAATTTGAAAATGACAATAGTCGCATCACTTATAATTATATAGTTGACGTTGATGAAGACATGATTTTTCTATAGGGTATTTGGTATTTCTAGGACAAAATTTAGAGTGTACTCTGTTGACTTGTTGATTTACCTCGCACTGAACTGTCACACAGAACACAGAGAATACATATGTATTCGACATTCGACAGTCGCAAGTCACAAGCCATAAGAAAGTAATGAAAAGTTTTGGATAATTTATCTCTTTATTGAAGCTTAAACCGAGATCCGTACATATGTCGAAATCATCAACATCATGTCAGATTTTGGACACGGGCTTCATACAATTTTATTTTATATTCAAAAATGAAAGGTCTGCATCTTGTCACATCTATTTGATTGAATCACAAATCACAAACATGGTTATTCACAAATTGCATGGATTTTATCGTATTTCTATGTAATAAGTAATAAGACGTCTTCCTTAACACTTAAAAATACCGCATTTCTCTCACCCCAGCAAACTCTGGCTGATATGATGAATGATTTTTCTATACAAAGTTGACTGCACATTCCTCATTAAAAATTTGAAGCGAAATCCAAATGTACATACTTACATACAAAGTTTGTGGAACACGGAAAATATAGCATGGAAAATGGCAGACGGTAGAAGGTGCTGAAATCACAAAAAACTTATGAACTAACCATGAAAATGTGTACAAACACAGAGTCTGTTTTTGTTTTTTCACATGTGTATATATCCTAAAAATGTATATGAACTTACATTCTGAATTCTAAAAACTTCTCGGCGTGGAAGGCGTGGAACTTGACTTGGAACATTAAGTCGGCAATACCCATGTAAAGTAAACGGACGTAAACAAATAAATGATGTCAGCCTTGAAATTTGAACATCTTTCAGTTATTCATAAGTTTTGAGTTTTCAACTTGTTTCAAGCCTGAAGTCTCAAGTTGGTGTTTGAGAGGGGAAGAAACGAGAAAGGACAGTATATTAGAACTTATAACAAATATAAACTTTCCTGTGTTTACCTATAAAAAATACAAACTGCTGTTTCGGTTTTCGGAATACAGAACGTTGAGCTGAAAGTTCAGATTATTTTACTTTCTACAATACTTTACATATCAAATCTATAGTTGCACAAAGTTTTAGAGCATTGCACGCTAAAATGCTAATACAAAAAAATTGAATGGATAATTCCGCCCTGTGATTTGATATAAACTGTAGATTGTAGACTGTAGATTGTAGATACAGTTGCTGGTGTTTAGTGTTTAGTATTACATGTGTAATGTGTAAATAGTAAATATATCGTATGTATTTTCTTTGGTTCTTACGTCCACATTACACATACATATACACACATAAAAACTCTCTTTTGCTCTTTATACTAATAAAATAAACGATTCGGATTTCGGATGCTTTACATTCTACATTCTACACTCTACACTGTACACCGAGAAAACAGATTCAAAGCTGAAATCCGAGTCGGATCCTGTAGGTAGAAGTCTGTAAGAAGAACTGTCTATAAAATGAAATAAACTTGGAAATAGACAAGATTTTTTATCGTTTTACCACGGTCTATAATCGTCGTTTTTTTCTTACACACATTTTTTTATCTGAGGAATGAAACGAAATGATCCCAACCACACACACACACAGACGGCAAAGCACAGTAGTAGAATGTAGTAAGCAGAAATTTAGAAGTACACATTACACATGCAGTGTAAATTCATATAGTATAAAAAGTTGACAGAAAGTATACAGTGGCGGTGTGCTAGTTTTCACACATACACAGAACTTGACTCAAATCTCAAATGCACAGCGTATCATAGAAAATAAAATATAGAGAATTACACATTACACACCGACTTTTCATCTCAGTTTTCATCTAAATCCGAGAAATGGTAAGAATTACTCGTGACTCGTGCTCATGCAGCATAAAACACCTTTTTTTTCTCCCTGTCTGTATGTGTGGATTTTTTCATACAAAAAGCAAAAAGGTGAAGGCAAACTTGGAACCGGTAGTTGGAAGTTGGAAGGCCGAATCTCTATTCATAATCTGCACTAATTCTGAATTTAGTATTCAGTACACGAAAAATATTCAAAATTAAGTCATATGAAACATCAAACGATAAACGGGAAAAGGTACAGTCAATTAGATGAATAGTCCAAACACATGTCAAATGTTAAAAATGTCAGATGTCAGAATATGTCAAATGTTTGTTTATTCTCTCTACTTGGACGAGGATCATTTTTTGATATCATCTCCGCCTCTCTCCCCGTTTCGTATAGATAATCTGCCTTTGTGTGTCTTTCAGCTATTTTCAGTTTTGAGTAGATGGAAAAAGTTAAACGTTAAAAAGTTGTATTCGTAGAGGTATTTTGTACAATTTCCTAATAAAATCAAAGAAATGACTAAAGGACAAGTTTTATGAGGGCAGAGTACATAATTTGTAGTTTGTAACTGTGTAAAAAGTAGATGAAAGAGTACTGATAGAGCAATAATAGAATTATAGAGTCAGAAGTGAGACATGGCAAAGAACTGTCTACGTGAAGAGACTGAAGACTGGAGATGATATCCAGATTGCTCATCAAAAACAAGTCAGTAGTCCATCGACGGTACTCGGATTTTTGCATAGTTTCATTCTTTTTCTTTCGTTCCTTCTTTCCTTCTTTCCGTCCTTCTTTCTCCAAACTCCAAACAGACGTATGCAAAATGAGGATTACAGATGCTATTTGTCCCATATGTGAGCTGTGAGCTAGGTAGTGTTTTGTGTTTTATAATGTTGTGTTATGTTATGTTCTACATTTCCATCAACAAGCGCAGTCATTGTTTACAAAATCCCAAAGTTTTACAGCCCATATTCCACATTACAAACGACTTCCATCTATACAACCATTGAATAGAGAGAGTGAGAGATTACATTGCATTCCCATTTTCTCCATCTCTCCATCTCTGCTTCTCCCCTTTTCCCTATTTCCTTTGGATTTGGATTTAAATAGGCAGGCCAATTTTCTACTTCCTCTCTCACGGAAAACATTGAAAGAGAGAGCGAGAGAGAGAGAGAGAGAAAGGCGAGAGGTATATTAAAACTGTTCCATATTCCGTACTCTAGATTCTATATTCTGTATTCTAAAACAGCAGAATAGTGAAGAGCAAACCTAAAAAACTCACACCATAAAATATGCAGTAAAATATATTACGAGACAGAGTAAGTTGTCAGTCTGTTGTCAGTTCCACAACTTAGCCATACCAAATACCAATACCAATACACACTAACTAACTACACAGTATACGCTATACATCGAAAACCAAAGTGCTCCATGTTTCACAAGTACACACCTTTGTCATTAATCTCAAAATCCCTAGTTTTTTATATCGCACTCTCTCTCTCACTCTTTCTCTTTCATTGAGATTTATATTATTATTACTATCCTCCTCATCATCACCATCCTCATCATTGTGGTTATGTACATACGCACCAACTCAGAAAGGCTAATGGGCTAATTAATACTGTCATTATTTGAAATTGGAGTTGAATTTTTTGGTTGTATATTTTACTCTTCAAATAAGTGTACAATAAGTACACACTATACACTACACACATACATACGCACATTACAGTTCCAGAGTATTGGTATGGGGTGCAAATTGTTTGCTGTTTTATTTATTTCCGGAAGACTCCAATTCCCCTTCCTAGACTCTAATCTGAACATTCAAAGTCCAAAATACATAGACAGTAGAAAGTCGAGAGTGTGCTAATAAAAACCTTCAATAAATAATCTTGTCATCCGGTTTGTGCAATGTGCGTGCTCATCTCCAGGTTCCAAGTTCTAAAGTCTTAATGGAATAAACTTGAACTGAAAATTGAATAGAGTTGAAATTACGCAATCGTACACATTTCTTCAAATTTCAAACAGTCATTTTTCCTTATACCGTTTGTACCAATTCAAATGCAGTTCGATTTTTGATTTCCAATTTATGTGTCTTGTTTTGGCGTGAAGAACGGAAACTTGGGATTTTCGAGTTTGTCGTTTTTCGATTGGGAATTGTGAGTGAAAAGTGCCCAGGGAAAAGAGTGTAGTAGTTATTTCTGATTTCTGATGTACTTTTTCTTGGTTTTCATGTGTAAAAGGTAAAAGGTTAATATATGAATAACGAATAAGGATGGTTGTTCATTTTGTTCAGTGTAATGATTTGAAGTTTGAACAACGAACTATAAAAGCCAGTGATCAGTTTTTCCCCCAAAATTTAAAGAACGTTATTTTTTCTTGTGTTTCAATGTTCAATTTAGAAACCGAAACGTCGCTTACTTCAACCTCAATCAAAATTGGACTTTTCTCAAGCAATTCATCACAATGTGAACTCACAGTCAAACTTGGTGTCATTTGTCTCTCAATCGTCTTCTTCGTCTAATAGTTATTGTAGTACCTATAGTTTAATTTCATCCGGGCGATCCAAATTATATTCAAAATGTTGCGAACAAAAAAGAAACAACTGAATCTCAAGCCCAATCGCGTGCTCGACAAGAGGTCGAGCCGTGGAATGCTATTTGAGGTAAGCATTACAATTATTTTCATTATTTACTTATAATTAATAATCAACCTCATTGTCATTTTTAGAGTTTAGAGTTTAGAATTTAGACACATATGAGTGTTTCTTTTGAAATGTTGTGGATCTACAATCTACATTTTACTTTCTTACATGCATTAAATATATTATAGAACGAGGAATTACGACTCCGAACTATTCACATTAACGATGAGGTGGAGAAGGGTCAAGGCGAGGTGAAGAAATTGCGAAAGGAGAATGAATATTTAAAACGTGAGATTTGGAGTCTTCGAGATGAATGTGAAAAGTTGGAAGAGGTACTCAAGAAAATATATAATGGTTCGGAAATCCCGGATCTTTCTGAATTGCCTGCTTATCAACCTACAACAAGGAAGCATTCAACAGCCTCAGCCTTTGGAATGTGGTCCAGTAGACGACTCAGTGGTATTTCCACCTACTCTTCATATTGTGACTATGAAGATGATGATGATGACAAGAGTCAAAGGGATGACGATAATAATTCTCGAAGACATTCCACTTGCAATGACTCGGATAATGATCACTCCACTTCCGGTCTGTATCAGAGTCAACAAGAGCAAGAACATCAACAACAACAGCAACAATATCAACAATATTATGAGGGTGGTGGAGCTCCTGCTGAAGAAATTGTTAGTGTTCACGTTCACTACACTGATGATGGTCAACAGTACATGACTGAATATGATGATGAGGATGATGGTGGTGGAGAGTTGGGTCAGGGTCAAAGTCCAAGTCAACGACAACCCAAAATTTCTATAGATTCTACAAATTCCCTTGAAAGTGGTCAACTGTCAATGGACATGGATATGGAACAACACATAGAAACAGATCTTGAAAATCACAGTGGTGAAGAAGGCGTAGATGTCCATACAATCCGATACTATAATCAAGCACTTCCTCTTCAACCTCTTCATCATCACACTTGGCAACTTCACTCACCCGAACTGGAAGCTGTGACAGAAGAAAGCGAAAATAACACTGGTAAAAATGATCTTTTTATTCTATTTTTTAAACTAAAATATCTATAATAGGTACTCGATTTTTTCTAATATTTTGACTGTAATAATGAAATGTAAAGTTATGATTTTCCCCCGACGTATCCTTCAAAATGGTCTTATTTTATAAATGTTTCTTAAAAAGTGATTGCTGATTAATTTATTGATATTTGATATTGATAGCAAATACAAACAGCAACAATACCAGTATAACAATAACACCTCAAGATCAAAATAATGACGAGTCTAATAATGGAAGTTTTGATACTTTGGAAAACCTCGACATTTCAAATCCAAATGGCTTGCAGAGTCGAGCTATGAGTGTCAATGGTGACAAGGACAAGTCTAATACAATCTCGCCCTTTTTTAACCCCACCATTGAGATTACCCCTGCATCAAGTACTAGTACAAACTCCAATTCAAGTGTGACCTCAGGGAAAAAAGTGATGAGTGAAAACATGTCTAATGGTGATAATAATTCTATGGGAAGTGTAAACAACGGAACAGTTGGTGGTGGTGAGGCAGAAGAGAGTAACATAATATCAGCTAATGCTACATCTGGTTTTAGTTCTGGTTCTGCTACTGGTTCTGGTATGGGTAAATTCGTTGTGACGAAATCCATGGAAGGAACGAGAGCAGAACGGGACCGAGACGGAAATGGACTCCCAATTGACCTTGGATGTGTCACATTAATTCCAAAGAAGTACCAGGTAACTTCAGAGATAAAAATAAACACTACTGCGAGTGACTCGGATTCTGCGTCTCCTTCTGCTTCTACTTCTGTAGGTCAAATTAATACTCAGACTGATCATGAGGTTGTGATAAACGGCCCATCAACTACTAATACTACTACTAGAGGTGAAGAAGGTGAAGCAGGTGAACACAACTCAAATCATCATCATCACTATCATAATAATCATAATCCAAACATGTTGGAAACACAAAGTGGAATGAAAAGGAAAGAAGAGGATGGAAATTTGACAGACGTAGAAAATAATTTGACCAGTTCAAGTTGGGATCCACTTCCTTTTCCTCCTGTTTTTGAAAAAAATCCAAATGTCTTCTTCTCAACTACTTTGAACAATACTAGCAGCAGCAGTAGAAGTATTCGACTTGAAGAGAAACGAAAGAATTTTGGCCAATTTTATAGAAACAGTCAAAAGACTTCAACGCTACCAATAGGGAAGGAAAAAGAAATTTTAAGTGATAGTGAAAATCAGATTTGGACTGGAAATCCTGGTAATTTGGATGGAGAGAATAATCCTTCAAATATTTCAAATTCAGTAGCATCAGCGAGTGGGGTCAGAAAGAAAAGTCTCCCTCTCCATCAATCGGAACCAAGTCTAACATCCATCATTGACTCCAATCAACTTACTAATTTAAGAGTTGCTAGTGAAAATAATTCTTGTCGTTGTATTCACGGATTTAGTGGTGGTGGTAGTGGTAGTGGTTCTTGTAGAAGATCAATTTCTGGAGAATTGGGATTTGATGGTTTTGACCATACAGTGGAAATGTGTAGTTTACTCTCTCCTCCAAATCCAGATGATGAGATTCTACAGGTGCAGGACAATGAAAATGAACAAGATCCTACCGAGTGTATTCCTATTGTAAATTCAGGATTTCCAGTACATGGCTGGAATTCTGTAGATAGGAATGTTGTCATTGGCTATTTGGACGAGGAAGAAAATGGAAAAGATATCCAAGGGTTTGAGGATTTATCAGCACAGGAAGTAATTGATGAATTAGAGATGCAGTTTGATCCAACTTTAGAACGAGTTGCAGGTAAAATATAATATTGAGTACAGTGTATTCTATTGTCTTGCAATTTTTTCTTAGTTATAAAAAACCATTGAATAATAATGTTTTTATTGCTTTCCGAAGGAGTCCGAATGCTTACAGCTAATGTTAAAATACCACGAGTTTTCATCTCATTGAGGACGGCTGTCGGTGTGAAGACTTTTATAGAAAAAGGTACATGGAAAATTCAAAAAATAAAAAATAATTTGATGTATCATTTCATTATTTTTATTGTTTGAAACAATTGTACAATGTAAATAATAAACAATGTTCAACATTATTTATTGTAGGCTTTTCGCTTCGTTCCTGTCCTTTAAAACTGATGGATGCCTCTAAGAAATTTGCATTGATCCTTCTCTCGGGAATTCCTCCTGCGGTACCAGATGCATCCGTGATTTCCATCCTTAATGAATTTGGCCAAGTTGTAGCCCCTCTGGAAAGACGCACATATAAAGGAGTAGATATTTCAGAACGGATTGCAAGAATGCACCTTGTACGGAAAATGCCTGGAGCTGGAACAACAACCCTAAATATTGCTGGATATCCAGTCCTTGTCAAAATACTTCAAACGAATGTCAGTCCTGGACTTTCTAATCCAAATACTCTTTCTCGTCCTCATTCTGTAAATCAACAGTATTCACAACCACTCCATCTTTCTCCCATGAAAACACAGGAACTAGTGACTAGTAATAGTAATTCTCTTATTCCACCCTGTGAAACTCACCCAAGTCCATCTAGATATCAAAGTTCAAATGTTATGGTTCAAAGACAAGGACAAGTTTCAAGCCAAAATCAAAGTCAAATTCCAACTTCTCCAAGAACAGCTCCAATTCAACCTCCTTCACCAGGTTTTATTGACTTTAGACGACCTTCTACCATCGCCACACCAGTTACTCCATCCTCACCTGGAGGTCTTCGACCTCATTCTCCTTCTCCACAAATTCCTGCCATTCCAAATTCAAGTATAAATTCCAAAATCCCATCACCTCATCGAAAACTTGGTAAATCTATATCAGCTGCTCCAGGTTATTTACCTGGTAATCCGGATGACCAACAACAACAACAGCAATCTCAACTACATTCACTTGGACCAACAGCTTTGGCTATAAATAAGAGAAAAATGTCAGTTTGCTCTATTGAACCTGGAGATGTACCTGTAGCAAGCTCTACTCCCAAAACTCCAACTTCACCCAATACAAACCCCAAAGCCTTCCTTGGAAATCCTAAAAAACCACTTGCTCGACTAAGTCGAAATTCCTTGATTCCCCAAAATAGTACTAGTAGTGGTGGGCCAAATCCTAATGAACTGAGTGGAGGACAAGAGCAACAACAACAACAACAACAGCAACAGAGTGCAAGTGGACTTGGAATGATAAAACCATTATTAAGAAGTTTATCATTTGAACCACGTCGGATTTCAAGTGTTTCCGCTCATCATCAACATAATAACAATAACAACAATAATAATAACAATATTAGTAATAAAGTTCCAAATCATGGTAGCCAAGTTTCTCTGGCAGAGTCACAACAATATCAACCATTCCAGGGACAGGGAAGTCGAGGGAGTATTCTCATGCACAGTAATTCAGGATCTGGAAGGTCTCAACCCAAATATTATCAACCTCATGGACAGCTGACAAATAACAATAGCAATTCCTCTAATTTTCGAAACATGGACAAAAAATCCAGTGAAAGTGCATTACCGTGGTTTGGATGCTGTTGATTTTATTTTTTCAGATGTCCATAATATTATACAGTATTTCATTTCCATGCATCACCATGCACAAAGTGTAAGTGAATTATGACGCATATGCACACGAATCAATAACATTGGAAATTATGGCACAAAAGTATTTTTTAGAGACAAAAACGTAATATGATGATTGTTCACTGTGCCATTTGAATATAATCTCTAATTTCAATTTGTTTGGCTTTTAGTTGCAGAATAATTTGTTAACGTGCACATTTTAACACAGCTCTTAAAATGGAAACAGAGAACAGAGTCGTCTTGAAAATGACATTATTTGTCAAAACGATTCACATTGAAACATTCAGCAGTCAAAAAATCCAGGTTACAGTGTGTCACGTCCAAACTTGCAAGTTTCAAGTAACTCGTTACAAACGCCGAACACCATAATATATCTTATTATCTGACAGTATTTTTTGACCTTGTATCTTGGAAAGTTGTTTAAATTTTAACTTTTAATTTTAATAAAAATAATAAATCATATGATGTAAATGTGTAAAAAATTCTACATCCTGGAATCTTACAGGATTGAAAATGAACTTGAAATGACTTACTGAAAACTGAAAAAACTATGTGCTTATGTCTCAGATTGAAGTATTAGGCGACGAGGTACGAAAAAATGTTTTAGATTTTAGATACATACGTCTTATTTTTCATTCTATTTCACTGTAAACTTTTACTTGCAGGTTATGTTACATATAAAATAACAAATAACGTAAACAGAAATATTTATGTAGATAGTAGATATGTAGATGTAATGCTAAAAATTAAAAACTAAAACATGAAAACTTTATTTTTAGTTATAGTTCTTTCAACAACAATCTATACTATCATATTTAATTTTTTGAATAAACCTTGACTGTGATTGTAATATAAAATTATCTATCCAATATTTCGTTTGATACTAGAATTATTTAGTTCTAGCCACCTTTAAATTATTATTTCCATACTATAGAAATAGAACATTTTTTATTCGGTGAGGTCCATCTGATATCAAAATAACAACAGACATCTGTACCATTTGTCGACGAAAATAACGTAATGGTTTCAATCAAACGACAGTTTAATGTGGTTTGAAAAAAGTTACATACCCTGAGAGTTCACTATGCTTATTTTAATTTTAAAGATTCGTCGTTAACCGTTACCACTAAATGGATGTGCAATGTGCATTGTACATATGATGCCTATCGTGCTTGTAGCCTTCGTATATAAAATGCACATGATTTGACTCTGTAATGGTAAAAGCATACCAAAAAACGTTGAGCTGTGTCAAAGATTATCACTACATGCAACTCACAAAATGCAAACGCATGCAACATTTACGATATGAAAGATTTGTACATATCTACTTATATTTTACATGCGTAGCTGTACAAGTTAGGAACATAGTTGACAACAACAATTTTTTAGGAGCCCAAAAACCCCATAGAGGTGATTGCTGTCCCACACATGCATAAAATCACCCTTTCAAAAAGTTCCACCCCCCTGTGGGAGGAGTCACAATTCGGAATTTAAAATGCATTACGGAGTCACATCACTCGGGCTTGACATGGCTTCAAGACCTCTTCAAAATCTGTGACTTTTGAAAATTTTGAGACGGATCTACAAAACGACGCTGTGCCGCCATTTTTCATCGGATTACTACGTTCTTGAACTGTCTGGTTCAGACCGAACATAAACTAAACAGTAATTTCTCACTTTTGCCCATTTCCAGGGGTTAGGACTCGACTGTGGTATATATTCTGCAGTATCGTGGCAACCAGTATTCGACTTACTGTATCTGCAATTATTTTTTGCATCTTTTTTGGTTCACTTTCCGCCAAATGTGCAATATTTTTCGTGATTTTTAGATAGAACACAAATTTCTGTACAAGATAATATCATTTAACTAGATTATAAATCACTAATTATGTTAAAAAAACTGAGTTTATTATATAAAGTCAGGGGATACAGGATGCTTTTTATAAATATTCACAGTATTGACATTTGACACATAAGATTTACTTTTCAGTACTTTTGTAAAGGTTAAGCAACTGCTAGTTGTCTAAATTGAATACTTTTTATGATATTTTCTATTTTCATTGTGAACAACTTACCTAGGGTCAAACAGTGCCTCCATGTTGTGGCATATTCTGCAGTACCGTGACAACCAGTGTTCAACTCATTGTATCTGCAATTATCTTTTGCAATTTTTATGGTCGTTTTTGACAAAATTTGAACGTTTTTTGCACTTTTTTGTAATTTTTAGATAGAGTACGCCATTCTTCACACAATTACATAAATACCGAGATCCAATATCCATACAATGTCTTTAAAAAATGCAATTTTAAACGCATCTTCTGGTTTCTTCTATTTTATAGGGATATGCATACAAACTGTTTACTGTTTACACACTGCATACATGCATAATGCTGTAAAATTTTTCAGGTCTGTCAACGAAATCTAACGTATATTTACTATTAAGATTGTGATTCAATGTAGGACGAACCCGTAGCAACAAATTTTTTAATGTTTTTAAATACAAAATTGTGAACTCCTGAGGACTCGGAGAAATCTGATATAATTTTCTTCAGAATCTCCACCTTTCAATCCCCTATAATAAAAATTTTCAAGTCTCTAAAATCCATAGTTTGGGCTGTAGAAAATTCTAAAGATAGCTCACAAAAGTAACATTTTTTCGATTTTTCTCCTGCCCCATACGACCTAGAGGCTTGAAAATTGGTACAAAAATAGTTGATACCAATGCCGAGCGCTGGAGTAAACTGTCGTTATTCCTAGTTGACCCTGAGGATCGCTAGAAGCCGAAAACTATGTGGATTTCATGCCCCCTTTCGTTTTGTATTTTCTGTGGCCGTCCAGGTTCAACTTTGAGGAATAAAAGTTTACTCCAGCGATCCGCTTGCATCTGAAGCTCATTTGTACAAAATTTGAAGAGCCTACGTGCAGTAGATCCGGAGAAATTTTGATTCTTAGGGACCTCCGATGAACAATTTTTTGCATAAATTGCAAAATCAACAACAAAATCAATCAAGTACATTGCACAAAAGCATATCCGAGGTCAAGGGTTCGGATATAGGTATATCCAAGTTAAGCTATAGAGTCATTTGGTATCTGGTTGTAGATGTGTTATCAGCGGTTTAGAATCGTGCCTTTGATTGGTTGGATTGTAATTTGGCATACCCATTTTGAAAAACAACAAACTGATTAGTCAAAACCGAATTCGAGGTATTCACATTTTGGGTCATGTCCAATCAA
>JAQGBH010000363.1:0-55335 GCA_034698265.1 Sminthurinus aureus | reverse complement strand
TACGTATACGCTTCAAAATCCTTACGGAGGTGGATACGTAACTTACGTAAGGTCCAATGTGAATGGCCCATTACACTCGTATTCGAGGTCTCTGGTATTATTATACATGAAGTATTTATGTGCAAAGTCCATCTATTTCAAATTTCAAAACTGATTTACACCTGCAATTTATGAATGTGGATACAGTTTAGTTTCTATATTAGATTTCGATTTCAGTCAAGGGATTTTCATACTAATCCCATATTTGCATACATAACCGTAGACATGTTTTTCACTATTTACTATTTACAAATGTTACATCATTACTTTTAACCATGTATATTTAAGGTACTGTTATTATTTGTTCACGAAATTCGTGTAGAGTGTAGACATAATAATATTATATTATACGTACATTATGTGTTGTATGCATAACACTTGTTTAAATTTGTAGGGCTCTTGTTTCCCCTTGTAAATTTTAAACCTAGAAAGCATAAAGTTTTGAAGATAAAATGATTCAAATTTAGAATTATTAGGATTCGATTCATCAATGAATTTCACACATTTCCCTTTCATTTATCCTTTTATTTGGAGTATAAATACAAAATATCTAGCACAAAAAAAAAGCAAAAGGTCATAAAGGCTATTGAATGAAAGTGTTTTATGCTACATTACGGCTTGATTTTTATATTACAAATTGAAAACAAAAAATGTTTGTAATCGGTGTAGGAAATGTGGTTCATACTCCATACATTCCGTTTTTTTTCTTTGCGGATGGTTGAATGTTGAACGTGGAATGTTGAGAGTGGCAAATTAGGTTCTATCATGCTCAATTTATGGTTAATTGTTACATTACAAAAGCGTCATCAAGTTTATAGATATATATGTGTGTGTAGCAAAACAAAATGTTGAACTATGTAGGTATATTGCGAAACTTTATGGTTTTATAACCCATTGCATGGGTTATGATAGTGCGAGGAGTTAGGAAAATGTTACAATTTACAATAATTATTATTATATGTGTAGTATGTAGTATTAAATATTTTTTATTACAAATTGCAATGATTACTAATGGGTGTTATAATTTCTTATGTTTCAGAAGAGGGAATTCCAAATCACTAACAATGGCTCCTCCACCAAATCTTCCACATGCAGTTCACCCAGTCCTACGTGAAGTCACAGAAGATACTCCTCCAGACTTACTGGAAGGACACATGGACCTTATAGTCGTACTTCCCTCCAAGGTTTCAATGAGAATGACAGTTCCTCGCAGAACTCCAATGATGGATCTTCTTATACAAGTGACAACAGCCAATAAAGTAAACCCAGGAGGTCATATAGTTCAAGTACGAAATGAAATTGGAAGTATTATGAAATATAAACCTTCAACGCCTATAGGTATGCCATCTTTTTATTTATTATTATTTTTTCCCCAGTATTTGGATTTGAAACAAAACAAAGAACAAAAAGTAAAGTTGTCATGCTTTTTACCACAATTTCCCCAATTTTGTCGTGTTACGTGTTGTAGTTGTAGAATATTACGTTTGACGATAGAAGGAAACTTTTTCCCATAGTTTGTTTTCAGTTTTTAGATTTCATGTTTTTAAATTGTCTATTATACATTATACACATAAAAAAGGAGTCCATGTATTAAACTTTAATCAGTTATCAGAGAGCAAGGACAATGATATTCAATATTAAATTGTAATGCTACTGCAACTATCTGTAGTATGGAGTAATATATACCTAATTTGTAGTTTAATTTTGTCCATCTGTCATTGACTTCTGAGAAATTCCATTCAAAAAATTTGAAATTCATGTTGTGTAGCTTGTAATGATGTTGTCTCTGTACAATTCACAGTGAATAGTTGACCACACACGACGGGAAATGAAAAGACACCTGCTCCTACAAAGTGCATGATATAAAATAAAAGATGTATGATATGATACGAATTGTTTAATAAAATAGCATGTCAGCTTGTCCAAGCAGACTACTTTAATCTAAAATGAAGAGCAGTTACCATTTTTATTATGTATAGAAAACTTTTATTTTTATTTTTTTCAATAACCTAGTGTCTTTGGTGCGTGCTGAAAATTAATTCAATCCGGGGAAAATTGAAAATTGATTGAATTGATCGAGTCTAAAAAGGTCATACTCGTGTGGCCTTGTACATGCAGGTTTTATCGGAGCCCGGGTTACGTAAATGAAAGTCTCGAGGCTTGAGATTGTTAGAGACTTCAAAAAGAGATGGAATATTTAAAGATTGATTGGAAAAAAAAGATATTTAGTTATGTAAGAGTTGGTAACTAACAAGAGGATTTGATGATTGATGAATTTTTTCTACGAATTACACTCAGACTTAATTTCCTCCAGATATTTTTATAGACAAGATTTAAACGTTTATTAATATGTAAACGGTAGAAATAGGAGGCTCTTTGCTCTTAGCTTATTTGTGATTTATTATGCATAGCAGACTTTTTTTTAAAACAGACGACGGAATAAATTACATTTGGTAGTCCTGTTCGTGGTTCGTGTGTACCTGTCTCACATGTATCTACAAAATACTAATACCATTTTCTTTTGACTTTTGGGAATTGCAGGTGCATTGGATACGACGACGATTGAGATTGTGCCAAAAAATCAAGTCAACGAATACATTATAGTCAAGAAACAGACTGCTAAAATTGCGAATCGAATAGAACCAACAACCCGATTACAGGTCAGTTTTCCATTATTTTAAATATTTTGTATTTGTAATTTGTAATATTATAAAATCCACGTATACGCATACTTATCATTGATTTGTTTTGTACGGTAAAAAAGCCGGATTTAGGTGAAAACATGCATAACAGATAAAAGGCTGTATACTGTATTCAAAGTATTTTATTGTTGTATGATTTTCTCAAGTTTTTTTCAGTAGCCTGTAAACTTATCCATCTATGTTTGTGTTGTATTTTTTCAACTTTTGACATCTACCATCTACATACTTCAATTCTGGTGAAATCTGAAACCTGAAACGTATGAAGTATAAAGTTAATATGATTAACAACATTATTCCTTGCAATTAGAAATTAAAGTTTAAATTTTCATGTTATCTTCAGAATCAAGTAGGAAATTAATTATAATTAGTGATTTCCATTCTTTTGAGCCACAATTAAGTGTCCATCGATTATCAACTAGATATTAAAACCTTTTGATCATGGTAATTACATAGATATGGCAGACAAAAATTTGAAGTGATAAACAGTAGACAACGTCTACTTTTATATGCATCTATGGTGCCACCTATATCTTATATTTATACAAAAGAATATTGGCTGAAATTTTATTCATTTCAGTTTTTGAAATCACGAAAGATTTTTATGCAAAACACAAACACAAAACCATTTTATGATTATGATAATAGGTTGTGTATTGAAATTCAGGACTGAATACTGAATACAATGCAATACGATTCAGGCTAGGGCTGTCACGATTCCGATTTCGATTGATGGTGTTTAGCTGCCACTCATGGAAACTTGAATGCATTTGTGTTATGTGTGTAAAGTGTAAACTGTCAGTAAAATTTGAAGTTTCCATGTTTTTTCCCATACTTTATACTTCTGCGTGTATCATGCTTTTATGAAGCATTTACATTTCTTATTAAATCTACATGAAAAAACAAGCACAGGATTTTCATGTTTAATCTGTTCACTGTGAAATTCAAAACAATATGTATATTGGAAATTCATAATAGATAATAAAATAATCAGCATATATTATAATATTATAGGATACTACTCACAATTTTGAGTTTCGACTCGTCTTCAATTTCCCTTGCCCTTTACATTTTACTCAACTTAAAACTTACACTTCAGTATTCAAATATTCAATTTTTACACTGAAACTTTTGTATCCTACGTTTAGATTTTTTTCACTACGTTGTTTTTATGTGTAAAATTATGTATAGTTTGCAGCTTATATTTAACTAATAAGTGTAACTACAGCTTCGTTTATAAGTTGAAATAGATAAACAGATGATAGGTGCACATACATATAAAATGGCTAGACTGAAAAAATACATAAAATACTCTACACTCTACAAATATTTTCAATTTTCAACGCTCAAGTTCAGTGCACTAATCCAAAATCTCCAAGTAAATAAATGAGTGACTGCAGATTTACAGATATTCCAATCATCCTCGTCCCTCGTCTATGGTGGCTAAACTATACTATAACGATATCTTTGATAAATATAAAATATAAACTTTAATAATCAGCAGTCTGTAGTCTGTAGTGTCTGTACTCTACAATGTTCGATGCAGTACAATGTACATTACAATATTTGCTAACCTGTGCGGATATGTCAAAAATATTTATGGTTTTATCAGCCAAACTGATATGGCTACATGCACAAATAGTTACGAATGAGTGTAGCATAGGACTTGCAGTTGTATTTACAATAATTGAGGAAGAAGGATTAAGACAGGCTGTACAATATACAATGTACAACATACTTTGCAATTACTATATCAAGCCATGTGTTTTGTTGCATTTACCATAATGACGAATGACGGCGTATTTGTACTTGTATTTGTTTGTGTATAGAGTTGTTAGAATTTGGTGATTGTGCTGAATTGTGGTTTTTTTCATACGTGATGTCAAAAGAACATACTGAATACTGCCGATGTACATGTGTGTAGTTGAGAATAAGTAAGTTTTCCATATTGGAAAAGTATCATGAATCTATTATTCTTATGTAAAAGGTAAAAGGTGTAATACACCAAATACCTAGTACAATAATGGCAAATAATACCATGTTGACGAGAGATGTATGATATGTACAATGTGTACTACTCTACATTTCATTAGTACCAAACACCAAGTAATAAGAGATAGAATACACATCAATATCATCATTATTAAGTATACACATCTACAAAATACACAACCACGTTCACACATTGCCAAAACTTGTTGGTTTTCATTTTTACAGATATACTATACTAATAAATGTTATTTTATGGAAAATTCTCATGTCGCTTTGTGAGGGAAAAGAATGACGATGAAATGAAATGAGACGAACTGGTAAACTAGTTTAATGTTTTAGTTTAGTTTAGTTTGACGCTTATGCATGGAGTTTGGAGTGTGGAAGTGCAGCAAAAACAGGGCTAGTAGTGAAAACAAGTTTTTGAATCACTCAAATTAAAATTGTTCGTGACCATTGCGGAATGTAGAGGCTACGAATCCCGCACGTTTGATATCAGAGATAGGGATAGTTATTGGATCAGTATTTGTTTGTTTACCTTATAGCCACGTAAAACGCATCCAGGATTGATTACTTTGTTACTACGATTCCTACTTTATATCAATTGACGATTCAAGTTTCAAGTAATGCAAATTGCTACCGTATGCAATACACAGAGAGGATGACAACAATGTTTATAATTTTCTACTGATATTTCAATCAGCCATTACAACTTATTATAACAGTTTGTAATAGCAATAAGATATATTTTGTATCTCTTGTAAATTATTACTGTTCAAGTATAAAATGACTTGTTTTGCTTTCCTTCATTTTAGCCTTGTTTTCTGTGGAAGATTATTCTAAATTTTAGGGCATTTCATTGAAGTAGGGAGATGTTCTGTTAATTATATATGGTTCATCAACACTTTTGTGTATTACTTTTGGTTTTTGGTTGTACGTCTTACAAGTTCGTATGAGCGCATGAATAACTTACAAATCCGGAATTCAAATTACTGTTACCTATATACCATATATATGCTAATATGTTATGTGTATCTGTGTTTATTGTTTATTAGATTTAATTATTATGATTATGCAGTTTATATGCGTGTCAAGAAAACAATAATAATAATGTTACGATGTGATAGAAACTCCTTTTTGGCACTCTAATTTGTATTCAATATAATAATTATACCATTGTTACTAATTATTATTATTATTATTATTTTATTTTTGTAGGTTCATCTGCCTCGTAATCAATTGTACGTAATGCGTGTTGGGCCCAAGACGTTACTTGCTGATATTCTACGAGAAGTTTGCCAAGAGAAAAACTTAGATTATACGAAATACGAAATTAGACATCCTGGTAAGTTTCAACTAGATTTAGTATTATTTTAAATTTTTATTTCATAATAAGTAATACAAAAAATACCACATTCATAATTTTTTTGTTTTATTTTTATATTATAGTTAATTTAGATGAAAAATTGTCACTTGATCAACGACTTGGAGATTTCAACGAGCTTACAGTCGTCTCTCGTAATTCAAGAATTAATAGTTCAGTTTCAACAGCCGACATAATGGCCTTACAAAATGAAGAAGGTCGGTCCAAATTGGATTCGGCTTTTAATAGAAGTAGATCGGTAAGTTTTTGTGTTACTTGAAATTTCACAGATTAAAATGGCGTGAACTTTTTCAGCATCATAATATTATTATATTCATCGTGTGCTTTGCTTTGAGCTTTGAGCAATACAAGGAAATAGACGTGAGTGTTCTATCGGCTACAAATGGAAGTTGTTTTCAAGTTTTGTATTTGTTTTTTATAACGATTATATTATTTCTACTATTTACGTTGTAAATAGAAACAACGATTAGAAATTACACTCTTATACTGTGTCACTATTTGAGTAGGAAGCTACAGTTTCGAGTAAAGTAAAATAAAAATTTGTGCCCTTTTTATTGATATTTTGCACCTCGTACATAACAGATTATAGCTAAACACTTTTATATTTGCAATCATAAACAACATAGATACAAAGATAAATGCTTTATCGCCTGCTTTTTAGTGATTGTCTATAGTTTATGACTTTAAATTCGTAGTTTAATATGTTAAATGTATTCAAACATCTGCGTCTCTTCCTAAAAAATATGGTTTCACTATGAGGAGATAAAGTAGACAAAAGACTGTATAATGTTCAATATTATTTGATTTTGTTTCTGAATATCGTGTATTGAAAATTTTATCTTTTTACCATTGCTTTTGTATCTTTATTTGATTTTTTTTCCAATCCGATTAATATTCCCAATCTCTAAACTGTACAATAGGTATCTGAAGTATGAATAGTGAATACAATTTGATTACGAAATTTTGAATGCTTTCGTCTGAGGAATTTTTATACTCAACTTACCAATCTAAAGTAATATTATATTAATGAATTATGATTTTATATTTAATATTGATAAACTATTATTAATATATTGATAATGTTACACTCGTTTGTATAATTTTGATGTGGTCTCATATGTTAGCTGATAGACAAAAAAGAGGAAAGTTATGCGTTGAAAAATATCTTTAGGGTATATTTTAACAAAAAGTAACTAAAATTATGTAGATAGAACATGTTTACTGTAATCTGTTTTTTCCAAATGTCTCTATCATTTCTATGTTATAAACCGGCTTTCGATCATAAAATGTAATCATATTTGACTTTTCTTGACTAAATATAAATGTGGTTAAATCATAGTATAGGCTGTGAGTGCTGGGCATGTTTAAGTAGTCATGCCATGAGGTGTCTATGACTGTGGTCATAATAATTGTGAAAAAATAATTCTCCTTGTTATTCTTTCAATGTAACCTTTTTTTCTGTAGCGGCTTCGTTTTTACTCTTCTCATATTTTTTTCTCATTTTAAATACCTATATTATAGGAATAGATTACATTACACAAAGGAATATTTATGGGAATTTTATAGGGCTATAGCAATAATAGCATGGTTGAATTAGGAGATGTATATCTTGTATCTCCATTGTTATATTACCTTTTACCTTTGCACATGCTTATTTACTTACATGCTCAAAGCAAAGTAAATACTATATATTCATTTGAGTTCACCAAATATTATTTGCAATGAAGCATTCACATTTCACATCATTACAAGCTATAAAATGTTTCATTTTACATGTTATTATGACATGATATTATGTGAATTCTTGTAAGTAATTTTATAGTTAAATAAGAATATATTCAGCTGTTTGTGTATTGTGTATGTATATAAATAATAATCGTACGTACAAAATACAAAATGTATCATTAAACTGGAATTTATTTCACTTTTTTTTTACAGAGTGTTGGTGGTGACAGCAGTATGAGTAGTGAGTCTGCAGCTAGTGCTCGTGGAATCTCCCCATCTCGTTCAGATGATTCTCGTTCTATTTCACCTTTACCTCCAGTTCGACCAAAACTAAAACTGAATTCCACAATGAGCAACGCTTCAAGCTCTAGTGGAGTTTCAAGTTCAACTGTTCAGCCCAAGAGTCAAAATCTCATGGTGAAATCAAGTAGTAGTAGTAATATTGTGATGAAAGCACCACCCCGGCCGAAAAAACGAGCTGCTCCACAACCGCCAAGTTTGTTGCCTCCTGGTGCTACTGGAAAAAATAACAATAATAATAATGTGGATATGAATGCTACTTCTCCATCTACTCCAGTAAATAATAGTAATTGTATACGTCAGACTACAAGTGTTATAGCCAGTCCTACAACAGCAACTTGTCCAAATTCAACGAATATCGTATCTCCACCAATAAGACCAACACCTCGAACGAAAAAAGAAGCCCCTGCACCCAAGGATCCACTTGCTGTTTCCAAAACTCAAACTTTGCCTATCAATCATTCTCGTCATAGTTCAGGCAGTAGTAGTGGTTATCATGAGTCCTGTGAAGCCCATGATAATCAAAGTCAAATCCATCGTTTTGACAGGTATGCAAAATAGACATATAAAAAAATATGTATATTTTTGTCCATTCTTCATGCATCTTAAGTGAAACTTTATTTATTGGTATATGTCATGCAAAGAAAATGTTAAATAGAAGGTTAAGAAAGGTGGAGAAGGGAAAAAAACCCAACGGAAAAATTCCTTGTATTCCAAAAACATATTGATTTTTTTAACAAGATTCTGCTTGCCATTTGTAGTACAAAGGACAAAGTCTATACCAACAAACGCACATTATAAGTAAAATGATGATGGTTCCAGATTATGTAGCTGACGGTGATCTAACGTTTTATTGTGTGCAGATAAAAAAATTTCCTATGTAACCAATGAAAAACAACCATCTCCGAGTAGCTCATGCATAGACGAATACCAAATAGCTCCAAGTCCAATAATTATACCATAAAATGGAAAGTTTTTACATTCTTTATGATATTGAACAGAGAGTTTTGATACAAACAGATCGCCAGTTGCCAATCCTAATCAGTGCAATAAAAATATTTCACACTTTTCCTGCAAAGTAAATTACTTTTAAAAACAAATTTCCTATTGTGCATTTATGTAATTTTCAATAATTAATTTTTTGTTTACTACCACATTAGTTTAGGAGGATTTGATGTTTAAAGTTTAAATATATTTACACCAAACTATTATGATGATGTATTAGCTCGAGCATTTAATTCTATTGGAGTATACAAAATAGCCAGTTGTTTGTTATCAAAAATTCAATCTTGCTCCACGTGAAAATGTATCGGGTGCTTATTGACTAGAACACTATACGTTATACGTATATATTTTCGCTGTAATCATGGTCAATGAATTGCGCCTATGGTTAATTATATTACATTTTTTCAATTAATCTTTTGTGGCCACGTTTATTTCACAACAGTCATGTGCTGTATACATACATCCATATTGTATATATACCTATTTCTCTTATACTGGCTCTCTATTGATGCATGATAATTCTATTGCTACAAAGTACAGGAATCATTATGACTTATGACCTAAAAAATTTTTGTCTCTAGCTTACACCTCACTATGTAGTGCTATGAAAATGAAATTATCTTATCATGTCCGGAATCGGTTTACACATTACTTTGATGTTTTAAAAATCATTATTGTTCTCTCTGTTTTAGCAACACAGACAATAGAGCAAAAAGTATCATCAGTCATACCTAGTATGACTGGACAGAGAATAGAAACAGAATAGTGTATATATGTAAAAGTTTGCGAAATTCCTGCCGTATATAATTATTATCAACGATAATATACAATATACAATAAACAAAATATAGATATATATTATTATCAACTTGTTGTAGGTAGAGTAATAAATCCTTTTATGGAATCGGAATTAAGCCACTATGTATAACTAGACAATATGTGTGTAATGTGTAACATTGTTATATAATACCGAAATACTCGAAACATATTGATGTTTAGAATGACAAACTATAGTTCAGTTATACGCTTTGGTTGAAAACCGATGCATAAAATATAGTAAATACAAAAAAATGTAAGGTTATCAGTATTGATATCAAAAATTATCAGGGTAAATCCTTGAAATTGAGATATTTGATAATATTGTGTGATGTAGGTAGATTGAAGTGGGTGAGAGAAAGAGAGAAAGTGAAGGTGAAAAAAATCGTTGAGCCTTGTTTGAGTCATTCTAGTTTACATGCTTAAGTTCAAAGTAACAAGAAACAAAAGTGCTGATGATGGGTATTTATATATATACATATTACACTTTTCATAATAATTCCGTACCCTTTCAAATATTTTTTTTAAAACAAAAACCATCGTTGACCAATAACAAATACTAGGCAAATAAGTGGACATATTATAATATATTTACTTGTCTTTTAAAGTGATTATTTTCAGGCAACTGTTTTTTGGATTCAATTTCAATTTATAATTTTGTTGTTGTTGTTCTTCTTGTTTATATAGGCAGCAGAGTGTACCAGCCATTTCAAATCTTACCAGCTTAAACCGTGTTAGTGGAAGTCTTAGTGTGTCAAATTTAACTACAGTGTCAAGTATTTCGTCTACATCACTTGCTTCATCAAACGGTGGTTACCGTAATAAGAGAAAAGCCCCGAGGCCACCAAATCTTCAAACTCCAGTACTTCAAGCTCAAAAGGAAATTGATGAAGAGCTTGCCCTTTCCATTTCCGCTTCGACTACGGGTACAGGAACAGATAGTGAAACTTCATCATTAATCAGTCAAACGGAGGCAACCACCACATCTCGTCGATATACATCAGAACCAGCAATAAATAAATTAAAAAATTCCAATTCTGTAAATAATCCTATCAGTAATAAATTATCATTAGATCACAGTCGAGAAACAAGTTTAGAAGAGGTTGAAGTGGATGTTCATCAGGAGTTATCTGGGGATCATCCAAGAGTTCATGCAATTACAGTAGATTTGGAACGTGAATCCTCTTCGTCTTCCTCCTCATGTTCCACAACCGTCCAAGATAATAGCAATACTAGTGTCTGTAAAAGTAATAGTAATAACAAGAATAATAATCAAAGTAGTGATAAAAAAGACAAACTAACAAGTCAAAACGAAAGTGATTATCATCAAAATAATAATAATAAAAATAGTAACAACAACAATAATACAAGTACAGATCAACCATTGTCCATATCTTTGGAAGCTTCGAGTTTACCGTTGAGCTCAGCCTCATCGCTCAGTAGTAGTAATAGCAGTCCAGGATCAAGTCAAGGATCCACCTCATCTTCACCACTTCCTTCAACAGTAGAAGAGCCTCCTCATGTCGATGTTGTTGTATCCCCCCCATCATCATCATCTAGTCAAGAAAAAGTTGAAAAACATTCCATAACTGAAGGAGAAAACCCTCCTAGTAGTAGTAGTAGCAGTAACTCTGTCACTTCACCATCATCCTCCTCCATAGAAACTAATACGAGTAAGAACAAAAAAGTTGTTCATCCAGCCGTCCAGTCTTCGCCTACCCCTGTAACTGTAGAGTCCAGTACCAGTACATCTGTTGCCAGTAGATTGAATAATAATACTCCAGGTAAGACTAAACCTTTACCTCCTGTTAAACCACCCAAGCTTTTATCTCATCTCAGAGGAAAAAATGTTGGATCAGAAGAAAATGAAAAATGGGAAGGATTTTTAAACAATCTTGAAACTATTTTGCAAAAGAAAGCAGAGTTTGTCTAAGTTTCATTATGCATGAGATGCTATAATTATTATATAGACGTTTTTGAACTTATTTATGATTTTTTCTTTCCTTTTCTTTAATAGCAAAAAATGCTTTTGGGTAAAATGCATTTCAGTTTAAAAGAAATTCTGAAAACTACAAAGATTTAACTTTTGCTTCCATATTTTTTTAGCTTGTTTTTTGATGATGATAAACTCGACTTTCTTTTGTGTTGTGCAGTGTGTAGTATTAAATTTTACACACTAAAACAATAGTTTTGTATATAATATACAGAATACAGAAGACTATGAAGTTTTCATTATACGTGAAAAATTCTTATGATGAAAATGTATTTAATTACAATTTATAGAATCTCTATAATATTTGTGATAATACATGTCTATAGTGAAAACTTTCATGGCAGTTTTTTCCAGATACATAAAAGCGACTACGTTGACCAGTTACCAGATAGTTTTACATTAAAATGTTCAATGACTACACAATATCATTCTAAATGAACATTTGAATGGAATTCACACTACAAACATCTACTATAGAGTATACAAAAAAATATATGCAGATTTTGTATAATATTACTTATATATATATGTAAATTCGTATGCATGAAAATACCTTTGCTTTGATAATTATCATAACTCGAACAAAATATATATACAAACACTAACACTTGACTTAGATGTGCTTTATATTACGTGTGTACATAAATATATATATATATATACACAGAAATATGTAAATATTATATTATTATTATACCTTTACTCAATATGCAATATCAGTTTGAGAGTCAAAACATCACTGCAATCCACAATAGCAAAAAAAATTCAATCAATTCAATGCACGTTCACTTATCACTGATCACACCAATCACTTCCAATCACCATCCTGTACAATATAAACATGGCATCAAAAAAAATCTAATAACCGCTTTGAAACTGACATGTTTTTATTTAGTTCAGAGATTTTTTTATTACACAGTAGCTAAACTATGTATAATATTATTATAGAAGATCAAATTCTGATGAGATGAAACATGTCCTTTTCCCTTTGTAAATCAAAGTTTCTTTTGTGTTTAACAATAGTGATCATTTTTATTATTCTTAAACAAAAAATAATAACTATTGCATGTAAATATTTGTATATAAATATGCATTGACAATTACAATAACAAACTATACTTCACACATGTGTATATAATATTATATGATATTTATAAAATATTGTAAATAATTTTTCCTAATTCTCGTTTGGCATGCACTCTTTCACTTTCACTTTTATAGAAACCCTTGTAAATTCTTCTTCTGCTTCTCCTTCTTCTTGTTCTGATTCTTCTTCTTCTACTACTGTACCTGTCGTTGAAGAAAAGATGCCGTTAGCACCCTTGCGTAAACCAAGAACAAACCGACATTCAGTCGGTGTCACAAATAATGAATCTAGTCAATTAAATGATGCAAATCCATCACCATCGACTACAAGTGAGACACCTCCTAAACCAAAACCTAGACCAAGAAGTGCTCATTCTACGACCGTTAACACAGACAATAACGGAACTAGTACTTTAAATCCTCCTCCACAATCTAGTCCAGTAACATTACCGCATGATGATGATAAAATTGAGAAGAAAAGGATTAGTCCATCCCCAACTCAATTTAATATCAATAAAATTGGTGTTAAAGTTTTCCCAGATAATGCCCTGCAAGAGCGGATAGCAAGACGTTCCAAAGATGAACTAGAAGAACACTCTAATAATCAAAGTAGTAATAGTTCATCAGCCCCGGAACGTCATCACCAATCTTTACATAGAAGCAGCACTAGTAGTAGTCGTACTAGTAGTAAAAAAGCACGTGCACCGAATCCTCAAGAGCTTTTGCATCCAGCTGATAAAATTAGTCCTAGTATTAATGAAAATAGTACAACTAGTAGTTCCTTACCTTCTCCTACAAATCCTATTATTTCTCCTTCTTCTTCTACAACTACTGTACCTAAAGTTGAAGCACGAAAGAAAAAAACGATTCCTCTTACCGATTCACTTAAAACCAAATCGGACGGTCATGTCAAATCATTAAATGCCAGCACGAAAATTCCTGAGCTTAGCACCATCACTACTACTTCTAATATGACTAATCAAGATAAAAATATTCCTCCTCCTCAAAAAATCCAGGACGTGGACCACGAACGATCACAAAGTTTGGCATTGAATTCCGAATCGGACGATTTAGAAGAAAATCTGGAGCTTTTTGAACTGGATCAAGTTCAAAATCAACAAAAGAAAATGGTGTTGTCAGTTGATAAAGTACACAGTATTAATAGTAATAGTAGTAGTAGTAAAGAGAATGAGAACAAAATTAAAAAGGATGTGGATAATAAAAAGAGACTAGTCAAGAAAAAAAGACCTGCACCAGTTCCACAATCAAGTGATGAATCAAAGCTGTTGACTCCGATGACGACGACGAAAAATGTATCAAATTCAAGGAGTCTTAATGGTCCAATTAAGAGTGAAAGTAGTGCTTCGGAAATGTTAGGTAATAATAATAATCAAATGAATGGCCATAGTACTTCACCTAATGATGATGAAGCATTCACTACCTTTGAATTCGAAAGAACTGTATCGGATCGATACCTTCAGAAAAAATCCAAATTGCATGGAAAAAATGCACATGGTAGTACGGAATTATTGCTAGCAGAGCCTAAACCAGTGAATCGTAATTCGACGCCTAAACAGTCATCACTAAACAGATGGCAAAATTTTGACTCTCTACATGAGATTGAAAAGAATCCTTCGACATCTTCTTCTTCTATCAAAACCATTAATACTAAAAATAACATTCACAACCTTCCTAAAATTAGTATAAATAATGATAATAATAATCACAATAGTAATCGAACGAAACCTGTGATGCCAAAGACTCATACTCGTAACAACAATAATAATAACAATAACACTACTAATAATCATTCAAATAGTAAAACCACTCCTTCTACTACTACTTCTGCTTCTACATTTCAACGACCACAGAAAGTTTCTCTTTCCTCGACTGCATCTGACTCGGATGACATTAATGGTATGACTATTAATGACACTACTGGTGGTGATGTCAATAATTATTATATATATATTTTTTAGTTTTCTAGTTTCTTTTATTTTAATCTAAACTGTACTAACTTCATCTCTAATTTATTTCTGTAACGTAACTTTGAACTTGGTTAATAGTTAATAGTAGACTGAAATATTATAGTGTACAAAAAAATAGTGTAGAACGTAGAATACATCTTTTGGTTTTCAGTAAGGATTAAATTAGTATATCAGTAGTACATGTACAATGTATATAAAAGCAATACTACTTTGTTTTTGTTTTCAGTAACATTTTTTCAGTAACTCGCTTTTTTCTATTATTTTTGGTTATGGTTTTCAGTTTTCAGATTTTTCAGCGCTGTCTAAATGTGTGTTGTTTGTTTCATGTAGTAAAATATCAATCGTTTATTTGTATTGTGTGTATTGTTTGTGTGTGTGTGATGTGTGATTTTCTATGTACAATATAAAAACTATACAACGTCTGACTGTCCTACTGTAAATATTCACATCTATATGTATTTTACTGTTGTTTACACACCCTTTACGTCTGACGTTTAAACTGCACCATTGTCACATATTATTCTGTTTTGCGTTTTGTCACTAATGGACTTTTGTGAATTTCCGTAGATTTGTTAATTCATGTTAATCATGTACATTGTGTATTATGTACTGAAAAAAAGTGAGCACATATATTGGCATGTATAATACACTGTTTTGTACTCTGTCACTTTTGCGTTCAAAATCTGTACTTTGAAAGTATATGTATCATATCTTTCTGCATTATGTACATGTACAGTAATCAGTAATAGATAGTAGAGTACACTACACAAAGAGATCGTGTGATGATAATGAGCAAATCCATTGATGAAAATATGACAATCTAATGGTTTTTGCTGTATTTTCAAGTTTTCTTCAAATTTTTCAAAAGTAAAAAAGATCATTATGTGATGTTTTCATAGTCCTGTTTTGTATTTTGTATGCATTTCTCTATTTCGTCTTTCGTAATGTTCCCACTCATTCGTCATTTGTAATGAGAGTATGATAATATTTTTTAAGATTAGTCATAATGTAGTTTTGAAGTAAAATACAAATCTTTAAAACTTTTAGAAGATACAAATAATTGTATATGTATGAAAATCTTTATATTAGTATTTCTTAGTTTGTGATACATGTTTTTGTGTCTACATTTTACATGCAATAATGAGAGTGTATGAGACAGTATGAGAGTGAAATCTAAGATACATTAGAAGTTTGTACTCGTACTTATATCATTTCATATGTGCATGTATTTCAGTGTCAATACCTTTGTATCTTTCATTGTTTTTTGAATTATATATTACTTATACATTGATTTTATCTTCTTCTAGTTTGTTTCGGTTTTGTATTTTACTCTTAAGTACTTTGACGTTGAGACTTCTTGTATGTATACAGTATACATTGTACCCAAGTTGAAGAGTCTTTTATAGTAGCATTGACTTCTCATGTCATACTTAAAGACTAAAAGTACATATGCAAAGTTTTTTTTTCTCCTTGTTGTGTATAATATTATTATACATTAGAAATTGCTCTTTTATGTTGCCTTACATGAATACATATTACATACATGATATGTAATACATGTATGTAACTATTATGAGTTTAAACAGTAATTGAGAATTAAGTCAGCGTCAAAATAATAATCTTGAATTGTAATGTGTAAAAGATATGTTTAGTACAGTGTAAGAATAGAAATTAAAGTCTATACATAGGGAACTTTGTTAACTCTCATGTTCAAGTTATACACAATATTCTAGTTCTTAAACTTTTAGCCTTGAATTTAAACTGTAACTGTTCTTTTCTTCCATTTTCAATTTAAATTTCATTTTTTCTCCTCTAGTTGGTGTCCATGACACTCAGGTTCAGGACGTACTCTTGTCATCCGAGAGTGAAGCCAGCTATACAGATTCTGGAATTCCAGCGACAGAAAACGGAACCACACCATCTCCAATTGATATGGATATTGAGAGATCCGAAAAGGTAATAGAAATAGAAATAGAATAAAAACGAACGGAGCAAAGTTGAAGTTAAATATAAGAGTATGTAATAGAATGTGCCTCATATTTACGGCAGTGACAGTTTTGTTCATTTTTATTTTATTCTTTATCCTTTTACAATACAGGATGTTTCATCTGTTGGTTCCTCAAGACGCTCATCCATTCATTCTGAGCCAGAGAATGAAAATGCATTGAGAGAAATTCTTCAATCAAAAATTGAAAATGAACAAGAAGTACGTTTATCATAAATAAAAAATAAAAAATTTCCAAAGCGTTTCATGTTTTATCATATATTATATTAATTTCTCCTTTTCTCCTTTGGTTTAGAAAAATAAGTATAATATTCAATATTTCTCCTTTTTTTCCAGATTGTTGACAAGGCTTTTGAAGGAATCGAAGTAGACGCTATTGATATCGAAAATCATAATGATAATGATGATTCAGTCAAGCCAACATCTCACCAAAGTAATTTTGATTTTGCTCAATCGCCTTCAATGATGTCACTTTCAAAAAATAAAAATCCAATAACTACATCTACTACGTCATCTCCACATCCAGCAACTGAAACGGATGATGAAGAGAGAGACGGAGCATTTTCTTCTTCTAATGACGAAGAAAAGGAATTGAAGTTCTCTAGTGGAGCAGAAGATCGAGACTCGTTAGGAAGAGATAGGAGTTCAAGCAGAAAAAGTTTTGAGAATGATAAGTCTGCTATATCCACTTCAGCTCAGTCAGTATCAGAATCAACCACAAATAATAATAATAAGCAGCCTGTACGAAAACTGTCAAAATCCGAATCCTTTTCACACAAGTCTGAATTTGATGTAGTGAAGATGAAGAGGAAAATGTTTTCAAAGGATGGAAAATCAAATGCCGTGAGGAAGTCGTACGTGTCAAGTAGCGATGAGGACTTGAGCGGTAAGGATCAGAGGAAATCTAGTGGAAATAATTCAAACTCGAATCCAAATGGACGAGCTGGTTCCATGCAGAACTTATCCAGTCAACTTGATAGGAATCAGAGGCTACAACAACAACAACAACAGCAACTGCCTGTCAACAACAGGCGAAATACTAATGATAATGATCATGGTCCTTCAAATGACAGAAGCTCGGCACGTAATGATAACCAGAGTGGATTCAGAAAAGCAACTAGTGTGATGAATATGCAAGATTTAAATATGGATCCAACTATTGCTAAAAATCCTGAACTTATGGCATCTTTTCAAACTGAACTGGTAAAGTGATGTATTTTTTAATATTTTTACGACATTTATGTGTAGATTATATAATATTGTAGTATTAAATATTTAATGTGTCTCAAATTTCATTCTTGGTCTAACTTTGAATCTGACAGTCTCTGTCAAAATCTATTACTTTGTTCTTCGAATTCTAAGATTCCTAAAAAATTATCTAAATTTCTGGCTTAATTTATTTATTGAAATTATAGGAGGCTCAATTTGAACAATGGAAGCAACAGTTTTTACAGAAGCATTTGGGAGGTTCCAAATCGGAGAGCTTTGATTCTAGTAACGATCAGGTACAATTTTTTTTATACACATTGTAACTATCTATTTTTTAATCTGTCTGCTATTTCTAGCTGGATATTTTCATTCCATGAACTGATTAGTATCGAGGGAAATCAAATCAATCTATCATGTTGACATTTATTACGTACTAGTATAACCGACTAAATGACTCCCATAATCAGTTATTTTGTAGATTTTCATCTTTTTTTTGACATTGACGCCGAGTTTATTACGTATTCTTGTCCACTCTTTGACTGTTATTTTTCCATATTAAATTAAATGAGTAATTACTTATCAAATTTGTTTAGCGGTATAGTCGAAGATGTTTTTTCTTGATTACATAAAATTTGGACAAACATACCTTTCAAATGTCACATGTTATATTATTTATTTCCTTTTTGATTTCGTACTGCATTAAATTATTACTCTAAACATTTGTTGGGTAGAATGTTTTGAGTGTTGAGAGTCTCGAGAGAAGCGAGAAACCATTATTTTTGAAAATCTGGTCTGATTTTGATAAAGACAGTTTTCTGTGTTCTGTGTATCTGGTATATTTTGCAGACGGATACAGATAAATGAATCGATAGAATAGATAGATTAGATTAGAGCATTTCTCTCCCCACACTGTAGAAAACATGTTATTATCATAAATCTTGTTCATCAGGTGTATAAGAAGGGAGACCACAGTTGTGCGAGCAATATGTAGAATGTACATATTTTATAAGTATACCTACATACATCTATGTATTTGTCGGTCTTTTATGCACTAAACATAACGTATGTGTTTATGAGAAGACGACAATACGGACGATGTTGATGATAATAATGATGGCGACAAAAGGTGTCACATGTATTTTCATCAATTCTCATTGTCATTTCATGTCAAAATATCTATAATCATGTACACACACTGCTCTCATTTTTTATTACCTTCACTTTCTGTATTCAATATTCGATCAATGAATGGATATCATATTATTATTATGATACACTGATGACGGTGATAGTAAACGAAACACATTATACTATAAGTTGTATTTATGTGCATTTGAGAATTTTGAGAGTGCAACTTCTCCACTTCACTCTTACTTTATTCTAAGGGTAACCTATGATATTTTAGTTCTATTTTATCATACGCATACGTGTTATGCAAGTTTTCATAAAACTGTGAGTGATAAAAAAACTGCAAAATGGACATAATAAAATTATAGTATATTGGGAAAATACTTATCAAATATAACACAAAAAAAGGTCTAGTACTTCAAACTTGACATTGTTTTTATAAAAATAAATAAACAATTTAACCCGTTTTTGTTTTTATATCACTTGTACATTCTACACTTTGTGATATTAATTTGATACTGTTATGTGCTGACAATAACATTTCCTCCGAATTAACTTTACATATCAAGTTATTTATCATCGTGTATTATCCCAGTTGAGTAAAAAATTATGTTCTCAAATATTTTATATCATAATAGGACTAATTGTTTAATCTTATCATTACACACTTTACAACATTTGTTTATCAGTGTATCAGTGAATCAGGAGATGGACATTACATGTCAAAATTTTGCAATAGTTTGCATAAATAATTGTGTCATGACTCATGAGTCTAATTTTTTGTAGCTGCTTTTTATTCCATATAAAGAAATTTATATAGTAGTAATAATTAAATTATCGGACCAGTGATAGGTAGGATATTTGTAACGTTTATTTATATAAGGGGATTAAAATATACATGTTTCTCATGGATTTGACATTACATAAACTTTTTTATTCATAATGATAAAACGAGAGTTTTCTATTCGACTCTAATTTCTTGATTGACCCATCTATATTATTATTTTGTGCATTTAAATTCAGAATTCAGTTAGAAGTTAATATCATTGAATATTTATTTTTTAATAGTTGGATGGAGAAGTCGTAGGAGCAAAAAGGGAAGAACAAGAAATTTCACAGACAGCAGTTAAAACCAACAACAACGAAGAAATTGGAAACAAGTCTGAGGTAGAGCTTAATAATCGTAGTGGGGAAACGGAAAATACACCTGTGTTGAATGACTCTGTAATTAATGGAATAACAACAGCACAAGTACATCTTCCCAAAGTTGTAGAAACTGTAGAGAAAAATGTAAATAAAAATATAGTCAGAGACAGTCAAGAGAAGCAGCAACAAGTTATCGTCGAGAAATCGTCTCCATCATCAATCGTGCATTCAAAAGAAGAAGGAGAAGAAAAACTAAGTGCTTCACACTCTATACAACTACTAACAAAGGAATCGGAGACCGTGCAAAAATCTAAATTGTTAGTAAATGAAAAAGAAGCAAAGGAAGAGCTGGACTCATTCGATACCGAGAGACCACAAATAATTTATTCTGTGTCTCCCTCTTTGACTACTGTCACTACACAACAACAACAACAACAAAGATCCACTGACACGCTCATACATCACAAGGAAGTGCAAGAAGAAATAGTGAGGAAATCTTCAATCGAAACCACAACGCCAAAAATTTCACAAGCTGATGCTCATCTTGTTGAAAGTGTAAAAACTGAAGAAAAAATAAGTAAAGTAGCCAAAGTTGAAGAGAAGATTCAGAAAGAAACCAATACAGAAGAAATGCCTGCTGAAAAGAAGGACTACGAAACGTAAGAATCAATTTTTGTTGAATATTTGAATATTATATATTTTTATCTCAACTCTCAACTTTTTATTCATTTTTTTCCCCAGTTTTATAATATTATATTTTCTACAACAAAAAATGTACATTGCTATTCGAAAATTTATTCATTGAGAAAATGTTTTTTGTGTAAAAGTTTGAATATTCTTTGTTTTATGTATAATATTATTTCTTCTGTTTTTTACAGTGAGGAGGAAGTAGAAAAAGTAGCTATTCGGGAGAAGAAAGTAAAATCAGATTCAAATGAGGAAGTTCCAAGAATTTATAAATATAATGGTCCCCCATCCATTCAAATGGCTACTTGGGGAGAACGTCCATCCAGATCCGTTTCGGTGAAGAGAGACAATGATTATATTATGGGTATGGGACAGCAGCAACAAAGACCAACAATAGGTTCAGTAGCTAAAAGAATTCATTCCTTTACTGGAATGCCTGTAAATCAACCAGTTTTGCCAGCAACTTTACCCAGAGCTGCCTCAATTGAAAAGAATTCCATTACAACTACTGGAAACCAATCATCATCATCAATTTCTCCATCACCACCACCAGCACCACAAGTGGGTGGAATTACTTCTTCAAGACCAAAATCAATTGCAGCTCTATATACAAAGAATATCATGAGTTCACAATCCTTTGATTCTTCTTCTTCTCCTACGTCTTCAACAACTAAAAATTCAAGTAGTGGTGTGATTTCAGGTTTAAAACAAAAACTTCATGATCAACAAGTAGAGAAAGAGAAGGAAAGACAGCAGCAAACTTCTCAACAAAATTCAATAGAAATTGCTGAATCCTTCAATCCTGAACCCAGTACCAACAACAGTAATAGCTATGGTAGTTTAGACAGATCTAAAAAACTCACACCCACACCTGAAAGTACGATAAACAGCAACAGTGCTACTAATACTAATAATCATAATAATACTCAAACTGTGAAAATATCCTCATATGGAGAGTCTAGAAAAGTAACACCACTTACAAATTCTTACCAAAGTCAAGACAGTACTGATAGTACATCTGATTATAGTTCTAATTCAAGGCCAACTTCTTCTCTTAGTCGTGTACCATCAAATGCTTCTACAGCTTCAAATTCCATTGTAACAATCGGAAGCATGTCAGATGTCAATTCAACAAATTCTTCCCCTGTGCCTCCTTATAATAATAGCTCCTCTTTGTCGGAAAAGAAAAAGTTTTTCCAAGGGGTTAAACCAGTTGATGGAGGTAAAGAAGCACCAATACCAGCTCAAAATTTGAAAGGAAATATTGCTACTATTCAAAAAGTATTTGAACAACGACAAAACTTTCTGCTACAACAACAACAACAGCAACAAAAGCCTGTTATTTCAGCATCCTTTAGCAAAGAAAGCTCTCCTTCACCTTCAGTAACGCTCAATAATAGTAACAATAGTAGTAACAATAGTAGTAGCAATGGTTCAAATAGTAATAGTCCTATTTCATCGACTATGATGGTACAAAAAGTTATGAAAGCCGGTTCATTTAATGTCGATTCTTTCCGACGAACCACTTCCCCATCATCATTGTCATCAAACAGTTCTTCAAAATCAGATGAACGCTCTACTTCAACTCCATCACCAGTTGAGAGTACACCTGTAAAATTCTCCATTAATACAAATGAAAACCGGAATCGTTTTTCGATTGGATCAAATAGCTTAGATCAAACGTCAAAGACGTCTACGACAGATGAAAATCGGACTAGTGGAAACATTAAAAATGTTGGAAACAAATCAATTATCATTGTTGGGAATGATAATAGTAATTCATCAACAAAAACAAGTAGTCCAGAAAACAATGTCTTTAAACAACAGTTAAGAGTTACTTCAGCATCTCCATCTTCAAATAGTAGTAATAACGTAGTCATTAATAACAATAATTCCACTTCCACAAAAATTAATATCACTGGAGCTTTTGCAAAGAAACAACAACAAAGCGAAACGGATAGTGTAGTCGTTCCTAGAGAACATAATAATGTGATTTTGAAAAAATCACCATCAATTCACAATCACAATCATCATCATCAAGAACCAGATCAAAATATTACTATCCATACGTTGGGTAATGGTAAAGTTAGTAGTATTGCTGCAAATCTGTCATCAAACAATAGTGGATTTTTTTCGAGCTTACAGAGACAATCAAAACAACCACCAACAAAACAACAATCATTGGATAAACCAGTTGTCATTGAACAAGTTGAGAAACACAGAAGGAGTATGAGTGAACAGCCCAAACCAATTACTAATTCTACAAATGCAGCATCCCAACCTCCCCCACCCCCACCAATATCAGGATTAGATAGCGTCAAATTAAGACCTGTTACTCTTGGATTAACATCCAGTCGATCCAACACTAATAATACTAAAATTACAAGCCCGATTAGTCCAAGTAACGGCGACCCTCGCTCCGAAATCATGGATGCCATTAAAAATTCTAATGGAAAATTTGGATTACGAAAGGTATGAGTCATAAAACGTACATGAATGATTTATTTATACTTTATACATACAAATGACAACAAATAATTTCTAATTTTATTGATTTATGTTGTAAAAGTATTTATTGAAAGTATTGAGTAAAATATTTTTTGTTTTCAAACATTTCCTTACTTTCTAGACTAATTCAACCGTATTGTTGAAATAAGAAAAAGAAGAAAATTACAAGGAATTTCGAAAACTCATCCTCTGGACTACATCATTTTGAAGAGATATTATAGAAGGGAAACAAAGACAGTCAGAATTCAGAATGTTGGTACAAGGAATTGTATTAGAAATTATATCCTGCAAACGATGAAAAGACAAGAATATTATTTATCCATAATAATAATCTATACAGTAATAATTGCTCATATAAAATATAAAATAATGTTACATTAAGATGTTAGATGTTATGTTGTGTAATTGTACCCTGAACCCAAGTATTTTATGTATTTTTATTGTATATGTATAGCTGTATTTTGTTAAGTTTATTCCAGATATCAAAGAAGCTTTTATATACATATACATATAAATATAAATTACAAATATGTTTAATGCTTAAAGAAAGTTTTTCTTTTTTGTTTTCCTTCCCTTACATGTTATACTTAATAGTTACATTTTCTGATGTATATGGTTATATAATTTTTGAATGTTTTAAAACACAGTGGTTGAAGTATAAAGTTTCTTTTGTATTAGACAGATGAGAAATGTTGTATTGACAGTGTAATATACATATGCAGTATGCAGAGTCATATATATGTAAGTGGTGTGGTTAAAAAAACTGAGTTGCTTCAGCTCTACTATAATTTACAAAAGTTATCTACTAAGTATTAATGTCAACTTACAATAGTAATTGTAGCATGTAACATACAATTGTAAAAAAAGCACCGGCGCTGGTTGACAAAAGTTTTCAAGATCATTTATTGAATTTGTAAATTTTAGATATATATATTTATTGTTTGTTGTTATAAACGTCTGAATTGAGAAAAGTATAGATGCGTAAAAAATTATAGCCAAAATTGAGACACTTTAAGAGAAAATTTTAAAAGTGAACATAATATATAATTTATAAATGCAAGAATTTATCATTTTTGGTCTTATATTTATATAATACATCACAGTATAAAATGATGTTTAATATGTAGCTACAATACTGTGTTATTGAATGAATCGATTATTAAAATATAGATTGTTAATGAATAGACTGGTACGTCCAAGGAAAAACATGGAAAGAATTGTATATATTCTTACAAGTCTTAAATTATGTAGGCATAGGAAAGCGGGTTGTACGTAATTAGTTAGTTTTAGTAATAGTTAAATCTCGTATTGCTATAAATTGAGCATGTATACTTACTTTCATTATAAACGTTATATCTTATTTGCTGTATAAACATATATATATGCTATACATAAATGTGTGTAAATGCGTAATGGATAATGGAACTTTTGCAATATATATATTATGTGAAAATATACCTTTTTCCTCTCTCTAGTTCTTAGTTCTTACTACATTTTATAAAAAATACCTTTGTATTATTTAGCCATTATATACTGATACTGAAATCTTATAACCAAGTTCCCTAAAAAATAAGTATATAGAGTTAAATAATATTATTTTATGTACGATACATACGTGAAGAAGTATAATATTATATGATTTGAAAACATTGTTATAAAGTGCTCATAAAAGTGCAATTACCTATGTTTTGTTAAACATACTACTATATATACTGTTAAAAATTAACTGATTGTTGTAAAATCATTACTGATATAATGTGCATATTATATAGTACTAAAGGGTGACTGGTTACAATATTATATATTATAGAGTATATATTTAAAGAGATTTGAGATAAGTATTTGAGAAGGATGCCATATTACGTATAAAAATGATTTTTTAATTGTAGTAGTATAAGATATGAAAAGTATAACATAATAAATAAATGTATAATATAACAAGCGTTGATGTTATCGAGTTTAAGTGTGATTGTAGTAAAATATATTATTAAAAATTGTGTGTTTGTGTAAGCAAGAAAATGAAAATATTATTTGTTGTTAAGTTTAAAACCAAGTTTACTTAATTTTAGTAGTGTTTTTAGTTAGAAAAGTTAATGATAATATAAATATTATTCCTTACATTACATGTTATAATATTATACGTATATAAATTCAATTACATGAAAAGGTTAAAAATATGCTGAAATCGCAAAATCTACGTTTATGTTTATGAGCATATTAAATTATAGTATAAATTCCTTGAACGAAGAATAAATGAATCCATCCATATATTATTTGTAGTAATCCAAAACTCATTGTTTTGTTTTTTACTATAGTTGACTTTTTATTTAATTTCATTACAAGTATTCCATAATTAATTATACTAGACTACCCGTTCACTGCATGAGAAGAGAGTGAAAAAAAACTGCTTGCATCTGTATGTACGCAAAACGTATAAGAAAAACGATTGCTGTCACCGTTCCGCCTTTGTTGCACTCAAGGATAAAACTAGATTTTTTTTTTATTTGTGAAAACAAGCTTTGAAAACGCTGCCTAAGGCTGCCTTCTACAAAAATCTAAAGATAACCTACGACACTTCAAACAATTCACAATTGAGAAATCTTAATTATTTATCCACGTTCCTGTTATTTAGTTTTTATTCTCCTAAAATTAGTGTTTGGTCAGTACAAATTGGGGAATTTTCGTTTACTGCTGTAAGTCATTAGATCTTAGTCTTGCTTTCATAATTGTATCTTCATGTTTTTTCTAAATTTATATTGATATCATAATATATCATACGACACTTTTTTTTATGAATTTTTTAGATTGCAATGTAGCCGATAGCGTAGACAGGCAATGTTAAATTCTGTGTCAAACTTTCGTCAAAGAAAAAATACATCAGAGGTAAGTTCCAATTTTATATAACAATTATCTATGGATTTTATTCTTATACTTCATGTACACTTATAAACAAGTTGTTAAGCAAATGTTTTAAATATCATTTTTTATGTAAAATTAGAAGTTTGATATGGACATAACATTGCCAGGACCTTTTCGCCTAAAATGTTCTTATCCACATGGAAAATTTTGGTCTCTGGGTTTTCAGATAAACACCAAGTAAGTTGTTTACTTTCTACTTTCAATCATTTTCATTTACATTTGTTGCAAAAATCATTTTATGAGCTATAATATTTCAGATTTCTTTATGTAAAAAATACATTTTCTGTTGATTTGATTTTCAGATTTTACCAGAATACCGTCAGATTAAATTTTCAAGAATCTATTACTTGAAATCAAAAAATCAAGTCTATTTTACTTAAAAACCGGCAAAAAGCTTGAGATATATTAGGTATCGTATATGCAGTATGTATAAGTTATCAACTTTAAAATGTACCTAAATAATTACCTAAATAAGTTCTACATACATATAACGGAGTGCATCGTCATTTTCACTCTGTACTTTTATTTATTCTAAAGTTTTCAAAACGTATTTTTCTTTGATTACTAATGCATTGAATACGTACGTACTATAAACTATAATTTAATATGTTAGTATACATACTTATATCTTAAATGTCCATAAATTAAAAACTTTCTTACATGTACAATAAATAAAAGTTTCCTGATTTAAAATTAGTTATTAAATTAAGTACATCTTGCTCTATTGAACAACAATTGTAGCACATTTTGTAGTCCCATATATGTATGTAATGCATCCAAAGTAGTATTGTAAGTACTTTAAACAAGATATGAAACTAAAACTCATATATATGTAGCATATAATATCAAGATATTAACCGTGAAGTAGTTTTTTAGTCAGGTTAATGAGCAAAATAGTCAGGACATAATACATACAACCAAAACCTGGGAATAAAAGTTCTCCACTATTTTCTGTTGTACTTTGAACGCGATTATACTCTGTTGAAGTAGACTCAGACAAAGAAGTAGGTTCTGTTGTACTTGAATTTGTTTCGGACGTCCATTGAGATGTCCCTTCATTTATTTCCTCAGTAGTTTTAATACTTGCAGGTTGTGTAGTTGTTGACGTGTTATTTAGTGTAGTTGTGCTTGAAAGTTGTGTTGTTGTTGACGTGTTGTTTAGTGTGGTACTGCTTGAAGTTATTGTTGTCGTGGGTGATGTTGCAGTTGGTGTTGATTTTTGGGTTGTAGTGGATGCAAAATTTGTCGTTTCTTCACTAGAAGCTGATGATTCTGAATCAATAGTAGATGTGCTATCAACTGTCGTTGGGCGATTGGTTGTAGGAGATAAAGTATCTTGATAAATAAGAACAAGAATATTTTATGTTACATTTACAATAATTACATATGTATTTCATAGAGTCTTCAGATTTTATAGAGTACTGTGTTAAATCAAACTCACATGGTGTCGTTGTTGTTGGTCGGGTTGTCGTCTTTGTTGTTGGTTGTATTGTGACCAACTCGTCTTGGGCAAAAATGGAATCAATTAATATGAAATCACCATCGGATGTCGTTTTCAGGCTAATATTGAACTGTGTTTCATAAAAAATGATAAGTACCTTTAGTTTACTAAACTATCGCGTGTAGGATCAATAATTAGTACTTACAATATCAAGACTATTATCATCTTCTAATTTTTGAATTGGCATGATTTTTGTTGTTTTTTGTTGGTTTAGCTAATATAAAATTAGTTTGAAATAATTTCAAAGTATTACACGATATTTCCCAACGATATCCGGATTTTCTTCTAGAGTAACCCAAGTTATTTTCATGCCCGTAATACTTTCGCTGTCATCATTTTCAATGTGATCTAGTAGTTTATCCTCAGTATACACATCAATTGAAGCTCTGCCGCTTAAAAAATATTTTATTCCAACCGAATGATACCCTTTATAGCCTATACTACCCAAATAAGAGAAAAAGGGTGGACCGATATCAAATTCAGGTGGCACATTTTGATGAAAAAGGCCCCAAATTCCCTTTGATGTTTCAAACTGAGCCCAATCTGTTACAAGAGTCTCAGGATATTCGTCGTAAATATCACTGAACTCAAGACTTTTGTCTACGTAATTAAACCAAGCCTTGGTAACTGTCCATCCCCTTACGATGTCAGATTGTTCTTCAAGACTCAAATCTAAAGAGGAGGCAAATAATTGCAGAAAAATCTCAGCTTCAAATTTGTACAGGATACCTATGTATATATGGTTAATGATTATTACTGTTGTGCTGCTAATATTTTACCTGGTGGCGGTGTAGTTTCAGTGGTTGTAGCTGAAAAATACGAGTAAACAAATTATTCGTACTTAATACTTCAATGATAAAATATTTATGTACACAATACTTTTGAATAAGAATATGACGAATAGAAAATACTGCATTGTGTATACCTGTGGTAGTTTTCGTAAGATCATCAGTAACGGTGTGATAATCTGTGGTTAACGGAGGTAAAGTTGCACCAACTCCAGTAGCCGTGATTGAGTCTATGAGGATGAATTCTCCCTTATTCTTTGTTATCAAAGTCACATTGAACTGCAAACAGATCAGACAATAAAGCAAACGTACATATAGCTGAATTTTATGGAAATGAATTTAGTTCATGTTTATCCTAAAACAAAGTATGTATACACTAACTCTACACTCTTTTATCCGTACCTTAAATTGACCAACAGAACCCGGTTTGTCACTCAGTGGAATCACTGCCTCAAGAAATCCATCGTCACACAGATATTGATCACAGTCGTATATAATACGACCTCTCTCTTCTAAACTGTTGTAGACTACAATCGAAGCATTTGATCCATGTAGCCGATACCTAATGATGACATTTAAAACAGGGAACTGGCTGCCATATGCAAATGACGGAGGTCCTAGACCGATTTGAGGTGGAATATCCTCATGAAATAAACCCCAAATTCCTATGGAGTCACTAAAATCATCCCAATCAAGATCTTCGAAATTATCTGGATACTTTTCTCGGATGAATTCTTCGAGGTCAGAACTAGTGTTTGAATATTCAAACCAAGCCCTAATGCCTGTCCACAATTTACCAAAGTCGGTGTCAACATCCAATGATACAGCTTTGTCCTCCCATCCTAGAGTATTTCCAGTTTTGATGACAGAGGAAGTGGTAAACGGAAATGAAAAAAATACTAAGAATGAAACACAAAAAACAGGAAATAAAAGATATGTACACATTGTGCTCTTAACTATCAAGGAGTCACACTAAGAATGTCTCCAACTAAATAAAAAAACACAAATGTTCTTCTCCCAGGTCACCGGTCTGAGTTTGATCCAAGTGAAGTTTGTACTACTTTTGCAGACGACGACTCAGACATTCGCCATTACTTCATTAGAATGATGATACAATTAAATTACACTAATTATAATGATTGCTAAGAAAAACTAGGGAAATCGTACAGTGTTATGAACATGATTATTATAAAATACTTTCCAGTGTCACTTGTGTTTTTTTATCAGTCAGTCACTATTTATCTCGTGGGAATCAACAAATGTGAGTATACAAAGTGCACACGCTCATAGTTACATGCTAACGGACGGTCAATGTCAAAATACCACTATCTAATATCTGAACTGTCAATCTAACTATCAATTACACCTATAATTTACAGACGACTTGATACATATTTTTATATTATGAGTTGGATGTATAGACCAAGAAAAAACAATTATACTGTCACTACCATTTCAGTGTAATAATAATAATAACAAGTCCAAGCGAGACATTTTGCATGAAATAAGAATAGTACAAAATTCATTTCGAAAATATGGGTGGGTGAAATTTATTTAAAACAGACAAAAAATAATTATTTAATTAACAATGTCGTAATACACGTAAAGTCAACATACTTTTACACACATGATAGAAAAAAGGCGTTTTCCATCAATTTGTAGACCATACACCACACACCATACCAATGTATACATACACTCGACTGAACTAAAAAATATTAACTAAAAAATTAGTATCCTGTCCATCACAATAAAATTTCACCAACGGAATAATATAATAAAAAAACATTTCTCAAATGTGGGTCAGTACAAACACAAATAGACAGTTTTTAAGTTGTACTATATCAAGAGCAGTTCTAAAGAACGAAATGTTATACATTATACATTATGAATAAACGATAATTTATATGCATATGATATATTATAATAAATAACAGCATAATGTTATTAATATACATGGTCTGTTTTCTCATATTATAGACAGGATGAAATATTCAATATTATTTAAAGTTTCAGTACAAAAAAAAACTTGCTTGTAAAATAAATTATAATAGTAATATTTATTATTAATTATCATAATATCTTATTATCTCTTAATAAACACTGTCATCTGAATTATCTGAAGTATCGGACGAGTGTACTGAAGGATGGCGACTTTTAATGTGCTTAAAAAGGATTTCTTTGGTGTTGTAACCTCTGTGACAATGTCTGCATGGAAAAGAGAATTCTAGTGAATGAGCTTCCACAATATGAGCCTGAAGAGTGTCTGATTTTTCATATTCTTTAGGACATTCACTACATGCAAAATTCTCAGGAACTTTGCCATCGTAATATTTCTGCAAATATACAACAAAAAAAATACTTTAGGTGTGTTAATTCTGAATCTTAGAAATGATACAAAATACTTGGAACACCTATAACATTGTACCGAAATGTAAAATCTACAGCAATTCGAGAATCATAGAAACGTACCTTCAAAAAGTTTGGGTCACGTAAATGACGTTTCTTGTGTTCATCAAAATCCGACCTTAATTCACATGAAAATGAACAAAAGCTGCAATTTTGAAGTTTCACCGAACCATTAGAATCATTCTTCTTTTTCTGTTCCTTGGTCTTTCCACCTTCTTTAGTAGTCTTGTTCTCAGTATTTTTAGCATTGGAATTTGGACTATTTTTTTCTGTTGTTTTTGGTGTTGAAGTACTTGATTCAGAAACATGTACACTTTTAATGTGGCGAGATATACTGGATTTAAGCATAACCTGTGGATTAACGATACAATTTATAAAATAAACGAATCATAAAAGGTATATTTCTGATAACAATAAATATCATTCAATTAAGATACACAATCTAACTGTGCTGTTGTACAAAATATTATAGATTATAGTAATAGTGTCCATTATAATCTACGTGGAAACCTTTTACCTTGTGACAAATTTCACATTCACGGGAATCATCGCTTACTGATTTTCTGGATTTTGTTGGTGTTTTTGAGGTTCCTTGAAGATTATCAGTTGCCTTAATTGGTGATGTTTTTGGAGTTGTTGTATTTTTGTTAAGATTGCTAGTTGTTTGAATTGGTGAGGTTTTTGGTGTTGTTGTTGATGAAGATTCTTGAGCATTATTAGAGGTTTTCTTAATTGGTGCTTTAACTTTTGTTCTAGTAAATAATCCTCCATTTAATTTTAAAATAGATTGCTTGGTACTGATAGTCGAAGGAGATTTTACTGGAGTTTTACTTGTTGTTGGTGTTTTAACTTTAGTAGTAGTGGTAGTGGTAGTAGTAGAATTAGACGTTGTAGCTTCGAACTGATCATTGTGAAGTACTTTAAGATGGGCCTGAAGACCTTTTTTGGTTTTGTATATTTTGTCACAGAATTCACATTCAAATTGATTTGTCACTCTACTTATTGAAGCTGAATATTTCTTTGCTGTTTGAGGATCTACATATTCACCATTTTCAGCATCCATATAGACAGAGGAAGACTCTGACGTATTTTCATCACTTTTTGTATTTTTTTCTTCTTCTCCTTCATCTCGATCTTCTTGTGTATTTTCTTTAAGAAAATTACTTGTTCCAGTACTACTACCTGGTTGATTTTTCTTAATAGACGTTTTTTTCGTTTTCTGCTTCTTCTTTTTCGTCGAGTCTTTTTGAGGACTTTCAATTGGTTGTGTGGACATTTCAGCAAAGTCAATATCATCATCATAATAATCATTCATAGGTTTTGATTGAACAGTAGTAGTAGTAGTTTCAGGTTGATTTGTACCGTTGTTGCTATTGCTATTTTGATGATTATCGTTAAAGCTTGGAATTTGAAGTGAAGAACTCTTCTTTTTCTTTTTCTTTGGTGGCTCATCTAAACCTTCAGTTTGTTTTTCTGAAATGTGAGTTTTTCTTGGATTTGCCTTTCCTGATTCTGAAGCTGAATTGTCATCCACTTTATTAGACGATGATTCCCCTCCACTATAGCCATCATCTTGACGCATTTTATTTGAGGAAGGAACTGAGCGTGAACGAGTTGATCTTTTTAGTTTATCTATAATTTTGGCTACTTCCTCATCTATTAATTGGACACATAAATAATATTGAATTATTATTTAACTGAATAATAGAATACTTATGACAATAAAAAAGTAATAATTCTGATGAGGTACATTTGATTGAATATAAACATGAAAATGTACTAAAATATATCATTATAGTTAAAGGAAGAATAAAACACAACTTACACATTCGGATACGTTCCTCATCCTCATGGTCTTCACACTGGGAATCATTGTCATTATAGTTATTATAATCGTTGTAATTATCGTTATAAGCTTCATTACTGTACTGTTGTTGAGTCTCTTCATATTCTAAAAAAAAATTATTATTACCATTTACCATTTAAAAAAACACACCATGCTATGTGTAGTTCTGATTATTTCATACTTTACTTGCATATTTACGAATAAATGAAATGATTATCAAAAGACAATAATGCAAAAAATATTATTTTATACATGGTATAATATCTTACGTGTTAACTTTAATTCCAATTCATTGATTCGTTCATTCATTTGTTCTTTTTCAGCTTTGACATCTTTCTTCAAAGTTTTGTATTTCTTATTCAACTTGTCAAATTTCTTATCATCTGTTAATTTAAAACCAGAAAACCATGTTATTTCAAAACTCTGAAAATTGAGCATTTACTTCATACATAAACTATAGGTATCAAATATTATAAATTAAACACAACAATTACACAACAATAACAAATGATTATTAACGAATCTTGTACTTGGTATTTATCGTGTATAAAAAAAGACTTACAAGCTGATTCAATCTCTTGAATACGAGCTTCCAAATTTGTTATGGCTTCCTCTAAAGACATTTTTCTATAATGTCATAATAACTGTGTTGTAAATTATACACTAACACAACTAAAATTTAATCACGGTTATACTATTTTAATTTTTGTTTTTATCCGTTGGCCTCAAAATATTCATGCACGCTCAAGTTTTTTTTATGTACATATGTATATTTGAACAAAAACCCGCTGTAAAGGATAACGTCCTTTTGGAAAAATATGCATTCATGCGCAAATTATGTGTAGTGTTAAAAAATAAGTATGTATTTTATGGTTTTGATCTCATGATTAAAAATTAAAAACAAAGAATTTAGTAGTATTTCTTAAAACTGTTGTTTATTATTTATTATGAATTAAATTCAAATTTTGAGGATTCATACGTAAAGATAAAGAATTAAAAGTAGTACAAAATTTTATAACAACGATCTAGTAAAATTCGTACTACACAATACACAAGTACACACTACATACTACATACTATACAAATGTAAGTATTAATATGGAAAGATTGAAAAAATTGTTTGTTTATCGTCGTAATTCATTCATCAATTCCTTTCTCCAAGCAATTTTAACAATTTGGTTGTATGCAGCAAATCGAAATGTTCGTTTCCAATCCTCTTCAAATGATTTGTAGTGATGATGATGATATTGCCTTGACTTGTCGGTTTGCTTTGGTAGTGTTGTTTCTTCAAAACTTTGACTTCCACCATTACTATTACGGTAGGTCGATTTGAATTGTTTTAAAGGAGATGAAGTTGAAAATGAATTAACTTTAACCTGGTAATTTGAAAATCCGGCTGGTATAGAAATTCCGAAAGCACGAAGTCCTTTAAAACCACTTGAGTCATAAACTGCTCGAGTGTCTGGCTTTTTGAGAATCTCATGTGCAAATATCAAGTATGCAAACTGAAAAAGCAAATAAGACATAAAATTTCATGAGACCTGTGATATTACATTGTCAAGGCCACAGGAATTTGATGTCTAGTTACACCACTACTTATCGTATAATTTTAAATGTTTGTAAATATTTACCCGTTCATTTATAGCTTTCCATTCTGGGTGGTTTAGGTAACGATCCGGACTAATTCTTTGAGCAATTTTATGAAAGGCCTTTCGAATTGCTGTAGACGAAGCAGTAACTGGAATCTCCAGAATTTTGTATAGGGATGTATGCTGATGATTCATATGTTGATCTGTAGCTTTGAAGAAATTGGGAATTTTAATTTTTGTAGTACATTATGCACAGCAGTAGTAAGTGTTAATGTTTCATATACAGATAAGACTAGTAAAAACAGTCAAGAGATAGATATGATGTATTAGCTTATATAAGGAAAATACAGTTTAATTAGAACTTACCCATAGTCGCACTCAAGTTTTAGTGGCACTTCTCTATATTTTGTCTTATTGTTAATAAAAGAGGTTTAGTGCAATTGCAACGTACGTTAGCAGTCTCACAGTTTTATTACTCTACTATAGTAAGGAAAATATGCCTATATATGTTTTTGATGGAAGCGAGACTAGTGAAAGTAGACAGTGGAGGAAAAGTCTCAATTAAAAACTCCCTGGTATCAGGAATGATTTTGTAAACATTCTGGGTAAAAATACCTTGGTAGATTGATATATTGAACGACTTGTTTGCCTTTTCTTCACATACTATCAAATACTTTAATCAAACTGCATTGAATGCGTACATATAACATATTATAGGTACAAAATCCAGACATGGCACATAACTTGTCCTACCGTCTGCTTCCTTTTCTTCCGCATTTTCTATCTGGAACACGCAGAAAAAAAGAATACATTTGACGGTAGCGATGAACTCAACAGTATTCTATCATTTATTGGTAAAAGTATATCGAGTAAATTCGGTTTTTCGTTTTTTACAGGAATATGCATTTTGGAAATATACATACAAGTTTTTCATTATTCTCAAATTGCTATAATATATATGCATATGCTTTTCCGTCCATCGAATGCAATGTCCCAATAGTGAATGTAAACAATAAACATTCAGTATGCAGTTTCCCCATTCCTTCATTTCATTGTACATACAGCTTTATTTATTTACATGGCATATAATATGTTAATTCAAGCATGTTTCCACTAAGAACCGGGATATAGGAACCGATGGAAAAAGTCACGCTATGAGGAAGAAGAATTCTCTCTACATTTGGTTGTTTCTGGTCTAAATTCCCACAACGTCCATCCACCCACATACATACATAACACATAATATATGTACAAAAAACGTCAATACAACATGGTTTGAAATGAATGATTCTGTGTCGTATTTTATGATCTGACTTCTTACTTTCCCCTTCCTTGTACAAATGCATCAATTGTGTCGTATTTTGTTATTTTTATACAATGTGTACAGATATTCAGGCACTGCAGATTTAGTAGTAGGAATTTGATTGTTTGATCAATGACAGAAAAGTATATCTGTACATTGTACACTGTCACATTATACAGTTTATTCTTTGAGTTATTCTTTTTGTGTTTGGAAAATTAGGGAATTGGGAAATGTTATAAAAACATTGATATCTTCATATTCTCTACATAGATTATGCAATATAATACCTATTTTTAAGATGTATTAGACAAATTGTTTAATCTGCTTACAATAAACAAGATGTTTACGGTAAGCAGATTATTGACAAGAGTATTACTAAGAATTTAGATCACATAATATTATATTATTATACTTATATGGTGAGTTTGTTTTGAATTTTATCCTGTATCATTTCAAAATATGCCAGAAAATATAAGATATTTTGTCATCTAGTTCAATATTTTTTGCTTTTAAATACTTTTACATAAATAAACCATTCATTTATGAAGACACGTATCAAGATAAGCGAGGATATTTTAACCAACGATAAGTCCTTTTGACTTATCTAGCAGTCTTTTTTTTTGAGTTTGTGGAGCTGTGTGTATATGATTACTGACGTGTACATGAGTCTGGGCTTCAGTGTATAGTTTTTAGAACTTGAAACAGCTTCGTTTTTACGACGCACACACTTTTTGAAGTATGAACAAAAAAACATTAAGAGAAAAAACAAAGTAACTGTAGTAGATACATGATATGCATGAGAGTTAGATATATCTTTTAATCCTTACCCGTCGGTCCAGCGTTTTCAGTTTCTCTAACAACGTAGTAGCATTTTTTCAACCAGTCTCGTTGTGAAAAACGTGGAGTCTGTAGTCAGTAGAATGGAATTTTGTATGCACATGTATGTGTGCATCATACATGCTCAAATGCGTGTGTAATGCGTAAATATTAAAGTATCTGTAATGTTGTACTATGTAAACCACATAAATGAAAATGAAAGTGTTAAATCAAGCTCTTGATGATATACTCAAGACTCAAGATCCAAAACACACAGGGAGCGGAACTGCATAATATATATAGGTATACTAGTTTTCTTTATGCACTTTTGACTGCTCATATATCTGAGCCAGGAATTGGAAGAACGGTGTTTTAGTATAATCACAATAGCTTTTTGAGACATCCTTCTGGATGTATGAAGTATGCATATATTTTACAAACTGCGTACAAAATTTTGTAAATTATCTCCCCCTTTACAATGGATTATATGGTGGCGAAATGAAGATGAGTTACCCCAAGAGGTATATAAAACTACGTTTCATTTTCATTTGCATCCTGATCATCACTGTTCTACACAGAATCAACACAAGTTCTTTCCATTAATTTATAAATTGTTCAGAAATTGTGTTTCAAATAAGGTTTTTTTGGCAGCAGTTCCCTAGTAACCAGTACATACATTAAACTAAAAAAACTAAAAGCACACAGGAACTTAGAAAGAGAAAGTATTTAAAATGAAGAAAATAATATTTGCGTTGTCATTAGCGATCGCTTTGTTCGCCGTACTGAAGGAAGGTTCAGCCTTTATGGACATTAGAGAATGTCCCCGAAATCCGTGGAACTTCAAACCACCGGAATTGACCTGGACTACTTCGTCCAATTTTGTTGGTGTCCGAAATAAGGTTATAACAAAATAGACAACATCATTTATTTTTTATGTCTATTCTTAATTGTATTTTGTTTTTGTACACATTTTTTTAATCATATTTTTAAATTCATGTTTAGAATACGCTCATTTTCCAAAGATCTGGCGGTTACGCTTACATGAAGTGTGAAGCTACTTATCCAATCGAACTGATTTACGACGATGATGAAGTGAGTAAAATCACAGAGACGATACTTTTTTAAGTTTAATAAGGGACATTTTTGTTACTTACTATTTTAATATTGATGTATTTAAAACAGGGGAAAAACTATCGGGATGGAACAACATATCGATCGTTCACAGATTTCAATAATATTTCCACATATTCTTTTACAATTCTCAAAACTCTTTATGTCGACAGTATACACATTTCTCCATCCTACCGCTGTCAGGCAGTCGGTAATACTTGAATAATGTTAATGAGGTTGCATAAAAATTTCCAATCTTTTCTGAAGAAAAACTGGTCATAAATAATATTTTGGATAATTTTTTGCCCATCCAGGTAATCCATGTCTTCAGCAAACAGCCACCTATACAGTTATTCCTGAGACGAATGAAGATATGATCACAACAACTACTCATGATGGTTTGTCTTTTGTCTTTGTTTACTCTTAAAATTCAACCTTAAATAAGATGAAAAATTTAAATTAGAAATAACTGCATTTTTCTCTCTCTAAAAATACTTATCCAAAGGCAACTTGTTATTCACCTTTTTAGTTGGTACTTTAGTGCTTGTAGAAGTTTTCGAATGTTTATCTTTATGTATACATTGTACATGGTAAGCATTTAAGGGGAGATATGTGGTGGCTTTGAGAAAATTTCAAACCCTATTTTGATGTCCTTTTTTAAATCAAATAAACCAATGGTGTTCATGGGCGTTTTTGAATAAAATAGAAATGTACCCTCCTGCTGATGAGGTATTATCAGTATACCCACGACATCCCTCTGAATGTGAAGCCATTTTCTATTATGAGAAAGTGAGACGAGATTTTCCAAGGTATCTGTTCCGTTGTGAATTGAATGATGGCACTCCGGGTACTCCAGGTCATCTTCATATGCATGAATGTCAAGCCTCTGTATTTGGGTGCAACAATCTGTTCAGAAATAGAAAACAGGTATCAAAAAAGTATCAGCATACCTATACGACAAAGAAATAATTGAAATATTTATGTTGTGGTAGATTCTAGATTCTAGTTCAATTTCGAGTTGAACAGTTTTGAGTTTTGATTGCTCGTTTGTTTCACAGCCCAAACAGTGTTGGAGACCATACATACCGCATCAAGTCTGTCATAATTGTACAGCCACACCCTATGAACTGCCATTCGTTGCCACTTGTTCTGGAAAAAGAAATGGAGGAATTGAAACCACAACTCTCGGAGCTTTTGCAACTTTCTCCGTGAGACGGGGCTCTGACGTACCACAAATTTGTAAGTGACAAAACTCGTTGGTGTACGCTGTACACTGTGTATATTGTACATTCTTCATCCTTTTCAGCAGAATCAATCGAAAGTTTACATTTTGTTATAAGCCATAATATTACATTTTATTTTATTTTGTTGTATTTTTGCATTCATGTTTAGATTTTGACTATCAAGAAGTGGAGCCATCAAAGATGATTTACATGGAAGAATTTAGTGAGACGCAGTATCTGCATTCAAGCATCGAAGTAACGTGTACTGTGTCAAAATACTATGCGTCCATTCCCATTTTGTTTGGGTTGGAATATGAGGATCAAGATGGGCTTCAAATTGTAGCCCAGCCAAGTAACAGTTAGCATTTATATAACAAGCTGATTACTAAATCATTTGACGTATTTTATGGAATGTTTCTTATTTTCATAGATTATAAATTATAAATAATAATTTATGATTTAGAAGGAAAGTAAAAAAAAATATAACAGCCTATAAGTATTTCATTGTTAATTGACTTATAATTATCATTTTATAGCTGTTGCTGGTACTCTGTATTGGAGAACACTGAAACTGGATCTTGAAAAAGTTACTTTGAGAAGAGTGTACTGTTTTGCCGGCATCCAAAGAAGTTATGACTGGATGAATGCATCAAGGCCTATTCATATCATTGGTACAAGAATACGAAGAACAGACTTTCTTTTGATTTGTTTCAGTGTCAATAGGTGTACAAGTATACTAAGAATACCTTACAAATACCAATGTTTAAATACAAAATAATACATGTTTTTTGTACATAATTTTAAGATCCTAGAGAACCAGAGCTTCCTCGTATAATTTTTGCACAGCCACCAGTAGTTGATGAAGAAGACCTTGTGAGCGGAGTTTCTGTTGCGGATGGATTTTACCGTTCTTATGAATTTGAGATCAATTCATACAACAAATCAATATACTGCCAATCCTCTGGATATCCCGTACCAACTATCACTTGGATGCATAACAATAAGGTACACACAATACATAGGATACATAATTACCTAGTTTGAATTTTATAATCGTTTCGTATTTATTTTTTCGTTTGAATTCTCACTGTCCAAAATCCACATATTTTTACTCCAAAAAACATAAACCATAACCCAAGTACATGATGAATTCATACATTTTAAAAATAGGAAATTAAAGAGACGGGTGGTGGAATGCTGAATGCAACTTACAGTTGGAGTAGGATAACGTTTCCGACTGTAAATGCTTCTGTGGCCGGAACGTACGTGTGTACAGCGGAGAATATCGTTGGCAACTTTTTTTCAAACATTGTTGTTAATGTCACAGGTAATTATTAGTATCTTATATTTTTCATCTTTTTTTACTTTGAAAGGTTGCATAATTAGTTAAGAGCCTCATTACTCATTACTCATGATTCATGATATCATTGACAAAACAAGGTTTTTTGTTTTACAGAAAAGCCAAAGTGTAAGATGGAAAAATTGGAATATGTTCATTTTGCGAATATGAAAGACTTTTTGTCCAAATTTTATACGATGGTCAGTAAGAAATTGGATTCTTTAGTTGGAATAGAAAACCGTCGTCTCCATGTTGAAGAAAACATGATGGATGTTGCCAAAAAGTCAAGAAGAACTAACTATTGAAAGCAAAAAACATGCAAACTGCAAAGAGTGAATGGGCCTTCTATATTTACTACATGTCTAAAATTCAAATCCTTATCACAGTTTTATTTTTATTCCAATGTATGTATATAGACTATTTATTCCTGTATTTATTCAAAAAGATTGCATATCTTTGTTTGCGCTAGTGATGTAAAAATACGTATTTATGTTTTATATTTTACACATATATAGCTATAGCTCCATTGACTGAAAATATATGGTGCTGTATTTTGATGTTATGTTATGTTTCCAAACTTGCATGTTTTACCTTGTTTATTTGGTTGTACGATGTAGTTAAAAACGTTTAAATATGAAATATGTATCGGTCTAGTTGAATATTTTGGTAGTGTTGGAGTTTTATATAATTATTAATTGTACTGTATTATTCAAGAGGCCATAATATCATTACAATATTTTATTAAATATCAACTGAGTTCCAAATCTGTTGTTTATTTTTGTCGTTATGTGTATCGAATACCATAGATCTAATGCAATAGTATAGTATTTTCTGTATTTTAATGGAAAAGGGTTAATTATTATTGTTTTACAAAATTCTATAAACATACTTTTTAATGTTTCATTCGTATAAATGCTAATAAAACCTTTACATTGTACATAGACAAGTTAACACGTGTCCTCGGGATTAATCAGCTGCCATTGAGATAAGATTAATCACAAAGTTTTTCGAGATATTTTTGTTTATTTTTTGTGGGTCGCTTTAATATAATTCTACTAATTTTTTTTGCTGTCATCCACTACTATTTTTTGTTGTGTCAGCGTCTATAATTTTCTGTGCAAATTTAAATTGCAAGCATATTGCGCATTGTAAAACCGTGATTTGCAAGCTCATCAAGTATTCACTTTCATTGCCATACTGTATGTTTTAATTTTTTACATGCCAATTATATATAAAGCGTGTCAGTATAGAGCCAATCTTCATCGTATTTTTGCCACTAAAAGAAATTGTATAGTTTCTTCCACTACATTATCTACATAGACTCTACACTCTACACTCATAACATTTCTTAATTTAAACAAAAATTTTTCGGAAAATGAAGTCTACGATTGAAAATGGTTGTGTTCAAGTTTCATTTTCTCTTGCAGTCCTTTTTGTATTCCCTTTCTTTGTTAACAGTGCGGACCCTGTAATTCTAAAATTGAATGCATCGTAAGTATCTAATTTACATCAAGATATCACTGAATACACAGTATTTTTTGCAGCATGGTAGAAATATATTACAGATTCCATTTTTTAATTGAAAAACTAACTTTTTAACATTTGACATTATGTTTTATGAATATAGGGACTTGCCAACTTTCGATCCATTTTCTGGGAACCCAGATCCGTATGTAATTGTTTCTTATGCATTTGGGCAAAGTGAGAATTTTACACAACTTGGAAAGACATCAGTACAATCAGACACATCAAATCCAAACTGGAATGAAACATTTACAGTTGACTATGTTGTAGGAACATCTCAAGTAAGTTGCTCAATAATTTAAAATTTAAACACATTGTCACTTTGCTGTAATTTCACTTTTTAATTCAAATACACTAACAAGATTTTATTCTATTTCTATATAAATATGTACGTATTGTTTATGTAGACCTTTTTACCTTTTACCAACAGAGAATCAAACTAGAAGTGTATGACGAAGATCCCCTGGATGCTGATGATTTTATGGCATCTATAACTTGTTTCCTTTCTGAAATTCGGAATGCAAACGGAAGTTTAGTCAAACCACTGAATCCGCCATTAGAGTCTGGAAGTTTAATTCTCCAAAACCTTGCCAATTACACATCACTTCCAGAAAAATATGAAGAACGTAAAGTACCAGAGAAAATTATTCAGTTGTATGACAACTTGTAAGCGTATATTAGAATGTAAACTAATTTGTTTCTACTCTGTCTCCGTTTGATTGTGTATTGCACTGATGAGTTTGAATACACGGCACATACATATGTATATATATGGGAGTATCTGCTTAAAATATTGATGTATATTTTGTTATTCACTTTTTTTATAAAACAAAATACTTAATTTTTGTTATATTTATTATTTATTTGTGAAGAAAAATAAATATTTTTGTAATCGAAAGCAACTGAAAGTATAACTTGACGAGAAGAAAGAAAAAACGTAAATGCCACACATGAAAGTAAAATTATTTTAAGAACAAAGCATAGGTATAGGTAGTGACTGATGGTCAGTTATTCACGTTATACGTAAAGAGCACGACATTTTCTCTACATAGTATATTTATGCATTTGGTCTACAATTTGATATTTTGTGTTCTCGGCTTGTCATCGACATATTATTATGTATGCGGTTTTGACTTTTGACCAGCAAACCAGTGATTCACAAATAAATTGAATGACGCCAATCAAGAGCATTTGAGACCTAATACTTAGAATACAAAATTCATTACTACATATGTACGAATCCATAATATATTATCAATATAATGGAGGTAGTTTTACATTCATCCGAGATAATATATATCTATATGTATAACAGCACTTTAGAAACCTGATAAGCTATACTCTAGGACACTCAAAGTAAAACTCATATTATTATACCTATTACGTACATTGATGAATCACTGATCACCATTTACAGGACAATTGTGCATCTGCATAATATAAACATCTACAGGCCAAACTTTAAGTAAAATATTATATGCATCATATGAATGTGGCAAACAAATCAATCTAATATTTTATCTATGCATTAAATTAGATCTCTTTTCAATTAAGTACTTTGTTATTATTATATTACCTGCTCATCATGACTAATCAACAGGATCACAAGTACTAGCTGGAGATTGTATAAAAAGAGAAATAAAATTTTAAACTCCACCATTCAATCAACACTACTTGTCAGAGTTACACACAGTAAACATTAAAGTCTTCTCCTAGAAAAACACATCTGTAGTTATTTTATAACCAAAAATGGCATTCAAAATTGCAAGTTTGTTACTTTTAGTGAGTGCGTCGACTTTTGCTTTTGCGGACACACGACTTGACATTGTTCTTTCCGGAAGGTACAACACTACACTTTTGTTTTGTTTATTTTGCTTTCAAACATTTTTTAAGAAAATGCTTACTTATACATTATGTAATATGTAACCCACTATACATTTCTTTCTTATGTACATGTTTACAGAAATCTCCCAAATCTAGATATCTTTGAAGGAGCCCCAGGTTAATATTTGATACTTTTATTTCGTGTGTGTGTGTGCGCTTAATGACCATATACTGTTACCGTTATACGTACACATTATGTACATGCAGTCTTATATTGCTCATTATTATTGAATACATAAAAAAATTAAACATGTTATCTCTCATTTCCCCCGTTTAGATGGTTATGCTGTAGTTTATTATGCTGCCACAAACACAGATAGCTTTTCCAAAGTCGGGGAGACAATTAATATAAGTGACAATAAAAATCCGGATTGGAATGAAGTTTTCAATTTCTATGTTGTCGGCAATGGTACTTCAAATGCACAAGTAAGTATCTCCATAATAATTCACAATAAACAAACAATGTATGACATGTGATATGAGGGGTGATACACACACATACATATTATGACTTTTTCTTTGTTGTAGTTTAAAAGTATCTATAAAAACGTATCATTTGGTGTAGTATGTATTTTAATAAACTTGTCTTTTAAATGATTTTAAAAAAAATAGCGTCTTAAAATTGAGGTCTGGGATTCTGATGTTGATGCAGATGACTACATTGGATTTTATGAGCTCCGTCTTTCTGATGTTGTAATAGCCACTAATAATCGGATTGAAAGAGAATTAAATCCAGTGGGAAATGGACGACTCATCATTCAAGGACAAGTTAATCGAACAACAACAACAGGAGACAAAATTGATGAAAGATTTATTAATCCAACTACAATTATCTCCTATCCAAGTCATTTACCTACTGATGAAGTTGTTTCCTCATAAATAAAAGTGGATAAAATATAACTTTTACTCACACTATATAGTTTTTGTAAATTCTATTTTTGTACAGAAAATGACTACTATATTATTAGTACTGCTTCTAAAACAATTTTGTATGTTGAATATTGAATATATTGAGAAAAAAAGTTGAAAAAATAAAATAATATGTACTTAAATGTATTTTGCACTGTACTTGAATCCCAAAAGAAAAGTGTCTTATTTACTTCTGTGTATAAATATGTAAATACGTGTAACGTGTACTGTGTATATTTACATCTGCATAAAAATATCAACGCAAGGGGGAAAATCAGAAAAAAATCTCAGTGTGGGTCTATGTGTTTTTAATGAAATGTAAAATGTGACTTATATTTGCATAATAGCGTCTCATACAGATTCTCTAAACAATATAAAAGAAACTGTGTATTTCAGGATAAATATTATACTATTTAAAAATACAACAAAATCTACATTTTATTTGCTACTTATCATGTAGAGTGAATATACAAAAATCGGTAAAATAATACACATGGAATTGTAAAATTGAGAGTGGGTCGCCCTCTCTCAGAAGACAGCAACTCCCTTTCATACATATGTACATACATACACAAAAATTTTCATTCCATGTCCAAGATATGATGGAGTTTAAATGAATTTGTTGGCTCTCAGAAAAATGGATACTTTTCCAGTGTGAAGAACTTGTAAGGTCATTTGTAATTTTCAAGTGTAAACTAGAATATTTAATCTATTGATTAGACATTATTTCAAAGTGTTGGTAAGGAGTTAAAGTGGTTAAAATAATTAAAATTAAATATTTTATTGAGGAATTTTTTTGGTAATGAATTTGGAGGAGGGAGATTTGAATGAAGATCGATTTCACGTGGAAAGGGAAAAGTTAGACTCGTCTAAAACGTCGTCCAGGCAGAAGAATATAATAACATCATCATCATCAGCTGTTCTTAATCATGGACATTGTCAACAGGAAGGTAGAGAAATGACGATAGATGAAAAAGTTGGTGCTTCTTCTTCCTCTACTACTACCACTTCTGTAGTTATTATTAGTGGAAGACGTGAAGATGATGATGGAGTCCATCATCATCAACAACATTCAGAAGAAAATGATTCAGATCCACCAGTAGAAAATTATCATCAACTGTTATACAGTCACAACAATAATAATAATAATAACAGCAATAATGAAGAGGATTTAGAAGAAGAAGAAGAGGAGGAGGAAGATCATCATGATTCTACAACAACAAGTACTACTACTATTATTAATACTACGAGTGGTAATAATAATAATAATAACAATCGTAATTTAACAGTAGAAGAACAAAGACAACAACATCAAAATCATTTGAGAAAATATCCACATAGAAAAAGGAAAAAATCTACTGGTGGTGGTGGTGGTGGAAATAATTCCTCCTATATACCACCATATAAAAAACGATATTGTCATAGACAAAGAAGTGTTTTACCTTCAAAATTTTTATTAGGTGGTAATATTAGAGATCCATTAAATTTAGCTAGTTTGGATGATGCTAAAATAAATGCAGCTTTAAATGCTGAAACTCCAAAATCTTCTCCTATGCCTATACCACCTCATCGTAAACGTCATCATCGCAAGAAAGGAAGAAAAAGAACGGATATTGAATGTAGTATCGATAAAAGTGAAGATCAAGATAATGATTCAATCAAAAATCCACAACCAACTCATTTCACTACTACTATTGAATTTCAACAAGAAGAAGAAATACCTTGCATTGATATTTCTAGTGAAGAAGAGGAAGGGAAAGAAACTACTACTATTAATAATGCAAATAATAATGGTATTAGTAAACAGATAGTACATCCATCAAGTGAAAATGTTTCCAGTGTTAAAAAATCTATTATTCCTACTACTACTACTACTACTACTACGAGTACTGAAGAGGAGGATGATGATGATGAAGAGGATGACGAAGGAATATTTATAAAATCTCCTGCAACTCATAATGTAAGTTTAGATGAAGAAGAATTTCAACTTGAAAATTTAGAGGTTTTAGAAATCGATCTCACCGAGCGAATGTTATTAGCAGAATCAGAAGGAAGAGAGCTAAATAAAAATGATCTAGATGAAGCTCCCATTCGTGTTAGAAGACAAGTGGGAAAAGAATATCTAATTTTACCAAAAATATGCTTCTCTGCCTCGGTCTGTACTTCAGTACCCAGAGGAATGGTTCATCGCCGAGTGGCTACCACTTCAAGAAGAGCATGTGTTAAAAGCTCTGAAGAAAAATGTGAAACGAATACGGATCAAAAATCTATAGTAAGTATAAAATACTGTTTGAATTTTGAATGTTATAGTTTATACTTCATACTGCATGCATACATATTACATAATCATTAAACATTAATGAAATTACATATAGGACGGATTCACTTTGTAAAGTTAACTCTCGATGTATTATAATATTATAATTATGTATAAAATACTTTCAATTTTATGGTTGTTGTTTATTTACAGTCTGGTCAAGAAGCTACCAAGTTTTTCCCTTTATCGAGAGATGCGTATCTTATTGGTAGAACATGGGGATTATTCCCAAATCACTGCAGAGATAGAATAAGAGAATGGTTGAATAATCATAATTATGTTTGGATTGTTAATCGCCAGGTAAGAAAATGTTCTGTTATCAGTTATCAGTTGTCATTATTCCATAATATATAATATATAATAATATAATATGTGTGTATGTACTTGAATGCTCAAAATTAGAAAAATTCCTTACGTATTTTCTCCATTTTTCTCTCTAACTTTATGTATTATGTCAAAAATCAAGTTTGTAACTTTTACGAATCGCTCATAATCCAGGATTTTTATGATTTTGTGAATAAAATTGACTATTTTCTCATTTTGTGAAAAATATTTCACTTCCAGTTTCCAGTTTGTAATCTGTATTTTGTATTTTGTATTTCCCGTAGGTTTCTGCTCTAGAGACTAAGGAGAATCATTTAGAACTCGACCACTTGGTGTGGTTAAAGTTCCAGAGATGGTACCTTTGGATGAGGGAGCAACCGATTATTAAAGATGAAATTGAAACTCAAAAGTCAAAGAATGAGGAGCAAGATAAAGTCTACGCTAAAACAATGGATGAATCTCTAATAAAAGGAAGCCAAATTGCTATTATTGGGAAGAAAGGTATTATATTGTACATTATACATAGTACATTATTTCACATATTATGTTTGTAATTTGTAGTATGTACTGTTAAAATGATGATGAGTACACACACACACATACTTAGTTATTTGTGTATATCTCCTGTTTATATGGAATACTTTCTTTCTTTTATCGATGAATCCATTAGTTATTATTTACTGTTTATGCATTTTCCCATTATTTAGAAGCATAAAAATGCACTCAGAATCCAGAGTTGTAGTATGTGTGTAAATAAGTAGTAAGTAAGTACCCTGGTGTGTGATAAGAATCTTTTCGCTTTGTTGGTAAAAGGTAGTTTCATGACAATAGTGTGTGTGTGTGTGTGTAAATAAATGAGTAGAACTTACAGTAGTACTAATGGGTCATATTGTAAATTGTATTTTTTTAATTATTTTGTAGGAAACGTATCAAGACATCCGGAATGTAGGGTATGTAAAAAAAGTTTCCCAGTTTATTCCCTCCGAGCACACGAGAGAAATGTCCACAACATTTACAATTATAAATGCAAATCTTGTCTCCTGTACTTTCAAACTCATACAATATTTAAGCAACACGTTCAAGACCACAAAGATCATCCACAGCTTCATGCTGATCAACTCTCAACTTCATCTCTAGGCCTCCATTCATCCGATGAAGCTCTGAAAAATACTCCAGAACAGAAAAACCAACAGAAAGAAAGAGAGGAAGAAAACAGAAAAACACGGCTTGAAAAACAGGCAGAAAAGAGAACAGAAGAAGAAAAAACAAAACAAAAAATACTACAAAATCTACAACAACAAGATCAAGTAAGGTGGAAGACAGGAGAAAACAGGAGAGCAGAAAATGAGAAGAAACAAAATGAGAAGAGAGAAAATGAGAAGAGTGAAAATGAAAGGATAGAAAATGAGAGGATAGAAAATGAGTGGAGAGAAAATGAAAGGATTGAATATAAGAGGAGAGAATATGAGAGGATAGAATTTAAGAGAAGAGAAAATGAGTGGAGAGAAAATGAAAGGATTGAAAATGAGAGGAGAGAGAATGAAAGGATAGAATATGAGAGGAGACTAAATGAGAGGAGAGAGAATGAAAGGATAGAATATGAGAGGAGAGAGAATGAAAGGATAGAATATGAGAGGAGACTAAATGAGAGGAGAGCACATCAGAGATTAGAACCTGACAGAAAACAAAAGAGGAAACAACAGATAACAGTGAGAAATTGTCTCATATGAGGCAATTTCCGATTTTTTGTGGGCCCAGAAATTTTCCCTCGTTCTTCAGAGCCAAGACCTCCTTGATTTTCAAATCTAGACTTTTTGTTATTCGGTAATTTTTTGATGTGTGTCTGTAGTCTGCAGTTAAAAAAGTTAAAAAAGCCTGTAATCGTGATTAAATATTATTTATCTCTTTAAAGTATGTGATTACGTGTGTACAAAAGTGTACGACAACAATGGGGAAAGAGCCGAAAGTGAGAACACCGGAATACAAACCTGCTGAAATTCCATATGAAATTATACTTATCATAGTTAGTGTGATTCACATAATTGCAGCTCCATTAACAAAAGTGGAAGAGAGCTTTAATTTACAAGCTATTCATGACATTCTGTTCCATCGAACAAATATTGATAAGGTAAAATCCATACTTTACATAATTACATAATATATTACTTATTTATGTAAATGTATATGAAGCAAATGTTTTCTAATTATTCTTCAATGCACATGATATTAAAATTTAAAATGAATTTCATCTTTTGTTAAATATTCACAGTATGATCATTTGGAATTTCCTGGAGTTGTTCCACGAACATTTATTGGGCCTCTTGTAGTAGCCACCTTATCATCTCCATTTGTATACGTCAGCCGATTCTTTTTTTCTAAATACGCTGCTCAAATCATAGGTGATTTGAAACTTTTACATATTGTACATTGTATATTATATAAACCATAAACTATTATAGCTATTAAAAATATAACAGTGATAATAATTCAATTGCTCTTATCCTTTTTGTTTCTTATTTTACTTTTTAACAGTTCGGATTTGTATTAGCCTGATTGTCATTGTGTCGTTTAGGAAATTTCGTCAAAGTATTTCACAGGAATTTGGAAAGACATTTTCATTATGGCTAGTTTTAATTACAGCTTCACAATTCCATCTCATGTTTTATCTGGGAAGAACTCTACCAAATATTTTTGCAATGCCAGCAGCTCTACTTGCAATGCATTACTGGATAAAGGGAAATCACAAAATGTTAATTGCACTTGGAGGTTTTGATGCTATTGTATTTAGATCTGAATTGGCATTGCTTTTTGGATTAATTATGCTGTTTGAATTGTACCATCGTCGGGTTTCTCTACTGAGGTAAAGCTTACAAGTATCATTATAATAACAACATACTGTTTTCTGATATTCATGACATAAAATCTGACTGAATTTGATTCATGTTTTTTCTCTGTATTTTGTGTAGTTGTTTTAAATATGCGATTCCAGTTGGTATTTTGTCAATTGCACTGACTGTTTCTGTAGACTCATTATTTTGGAAAAGAATTTTATGGCCAGAAGGAGAAGTTTTTTGGTTTAATACCGTTTTAAATCAAAGTCACAAATGGGGTGTAAGTTTTTGTTTCTAATGTAATGTAATTATTTTTAGTTCTGAAAGAATGAGTGAGAAATGTTACTAATTACAACTAACGATAGAAAAATAATCCATGAATTCTGTTCTATTTTTTTTATTTCTAATTTCTAATTACAGACACAACCTTTCTTTTGGTATTTTTATTCTGCACTTCCTCGAGCGATGGGTTCCTCATTTTTGCTTGTACCATTTGGACTTTATGCAAATTCAAGAGTTCGAAATATTTTTCTTCCTTGTTTCCTTTTTGTACTTTTTTTTAGTATTTTACCACATAAAGAACTCCGGTTTATTTTTTATGCACTTCCCATGTTTAATGTGGCTGCAGCTGCAGCTTGTGACCGAGTTTGGTCAAATAGAGGAAAGAGTTTTATCCATGCTCTTATCTCTGTTGGCATTATTTTTCATATTGTCTTAAATGGAGTAATATCAACTGGAATGATAGTTGTTTCAAGACAAAATTATCCTGGAGGAAATGCACTTTTAAAACTTGAAAGAATTGAACCCCTTACATCAAAAGCCAATGTTCATATTGATGTATACTCTGCTCAGACCGGCATTTCAAGATTTTTAGAACTATCACCACATTGGATGTAAGTATAATAAAAAATAATAAAATATAAAACGAATTCATTTTTACATATATAACACCTGTAAATAATACCTTGAAATACTAATTGTCTATTATGCAGTTTATAGTAACTTTCAAATTTTATACTATATCCTCTTTTAAAATTATAGATATAACAAGTCTGAAAATTTGAAGGCTGATTCACCAGAAATGATGGAATTTACACATCTAGTCATAGGAGCAGGAAATTTGGATATTCAATATTTATATTTCAAGTCTCATGAAGTCATATTAACCGTTGAAGGTTTTACTGGGATTGACTTGAATATCTATCGTTTTCCTCCAATTAAAATTAAAAGTGAACCACAAGTTCTCGTTTTACGACAACTTGCCAAAACCTAACAAACTGTAAAATATCTTTTTGTAAAATATAAAATGTTCTCATAATATGTTGTACATAATATTTAATATTTAAAAACACTAAAAAATTATATTATGTGATTTGTGATTTAAGTATGTCATATGTGTAGCAGTTATTGATACCAAGACATTTAATAAATAAATTTTGAAATGCCAAATAGTTTTTGATAAGCAATTCTTGGTTTTGGAATGGAATGGTATGTTTTGGAGTAGCTAGATGGAATCCACATCATCATTGCTCAATGTGCGGTGAGTGCCTTTTTATCTTGTGTTCACGTTTGAAAGTCCTCTGCTTTCTTTTATTTCTCTTTTTTTTTTCAACTTTGTGTAAGCATTTAAAAAATTTTGCCAGATAACATTAAAATATTACTACGTATGATTATTATAAACATTACATCCCACCTTTCCTAGGTAGAATAATATTTTCTAATTTTTGTTTTAAAATTGCGTTTTCTTCTTTTAGAGCAGAATATTGAGCAGCGTGTTTTGCTTTTATGGACTCATATCGTACTATGTTTTTTCTGTCAATTCCCGAATAGATTCTTTGTAGTTTAGATAGACAGGATTTTTTCTTTTCAATTTTTGCAATTGTACTTTCAATTTTATTTTCCATCTCCGCCTTATTTGTTTCAGCTAAAAGAGCTTTTCGAATGGCACAGGCAGTGGAGCTTGCAAATAGATTTTTATATTCGTGAATGGTTTGACGCATCTCATTACGAATTCGAACTAAAAGAATTCCACGTTCTAAGCATGTTATCGTGACTTGACGAATTAATTCATCTATAAATGAAAAATGAAAAATGATACATTACTTATATTTAATATTTTAGTCATAGCTTTATTGATAAGAATTAAACGAATATTAATCATTAATTGAGTGTATAGTTTAGATTCTAGTGATACATATGTATTCGGTATTCGTACCAAGCAATTGAGAGTAAAATTCTTCTCGAATAGGACATAACCCAGTTTCTCTTGCTCTTCTCTGTTTTAAGTAAGTGTCTAGACGTTCTTGAAGATTCCTTAGGTCTTGTCGTGTGGCCGGCATGTTTGAGACTAGTTTTCGCCACTTTCGTTTATTCTCTGTCCATTCTACAGGAGGTAATATGGAATTGAGAATCGTCTGCATTTCCTCTCTACTAACTGTTCCATCTGGATTACGTGGTGTACAAATTATATTTCTCATGTAAGGAATAGCTTGTTTTCGTACTTCATTGGCTTCTTCCTCAATTTCCATTGCCATCATCGACTTTTGTGCTCCAATTTCTTCCTTAATTTTAGGATTTATTTCTGCTGGTAATTCAGCATTAGAACTTGGATTCGGTGGCCTGTACAATGAATCAATTTCTGCTTCCGCCGGTACTTCAAATGATATCCCATACTAGGAAAAACAAGCTCAAAATCATGCATAAAAATATTTTTTAATACTTTTAAATAATAAAATAAATTTATACAAAGCCAATCAAAGAAATTTGCATAAAGAAAGTTGCACTACTTACTTTCACTAGTGATTCAAATTTGGGTTCATGCTGATTTCGTTTTAAAGATGCACGAGATAACATTTTGATGAGAAATTTCTATATATGATTCACGCCTAAAATTATTTAATTAATTTGTTGACAAATTGTACTGTAGTTTTATTCTTTATTCGAGACAGAAAATATATGAAGTATTTTAAATAAAATTGTCTTTAATACAAATGTCATGCGATGGAAGATGGAAGATGGACGGTACAAGTTTTTGAAAATAATTAAAGTTGACATAAATGATAAAAACTTAAAATGCATAACATGCTCTTTGTTCTTTTTTCCGTCAAAATATCCCCAAACAAAACAACCCAACCAAAAGCCAAAGCTCAAAATTTCCTCGTGTATAATTTATATGGATTTGATGACAACATGGAGGCAACAACAGTCACATAATTCCATGACACTAGACATTGTGTGTACACTGTACACTGTACACTACAGCAAATCACATTTTGTATAATATAACTATGTACGCATAAAAGAACGAAATCATTATGCTATACAACATACAACATCTTATGTTCTTTAAAATACATTTTATTTCTTTGTTTCCCATTTCTCGTGTTGTACATTGTATAATTCACAATATAGTCAATATTACAGATTACAGGTGACTGCGACAATTTTTTGCTTCTCCGCGTCCATAAAGTACGAGGCACAGATAGAGATGAAACAAAAAACAAGACAAGTTTTACCTGTTCTTGCAACCTTGTTTTTGTCTTGAACATTCTAAATACTTTTATTACTTGTGTATCTGGTATCTACAGATTTAGACGATTTTTGATGACGCTATTACTATTCTGACATGGTCGTGTAGCAAAAAAAAGATAAACATTTTAACTACCACCTACACACATCATCCCAGATCGCCGTAAAAACTAAATACTGTTGATTGTAGATTGTAGATTGTAGACTATACTGGACGAGGTGCTCTTAGCTCTGACATATACGTGTACGTACATTGTACATACATGTATACAGACAAATAAATGTATGAATCAATTTCTTTCATGCACACTGTCACTTGTCTTTATACTCCTGTGAAATGTAAATAAGCCATCCAGCATCCAAAAACTATATTTTTTGTATTAAACCTCTGAAGTCTCAACCGTGGACAAATCCCAATGACTTCTTCTCGTTTTTTAATATAGACTTAATGAGGACAAAACAGGCATTGGTGAAATACCTCATTGAAAATCTGCTATTTTTGTTAACTCGTACTGAAGACATGTAGGATTCAAAATTGGAGCACTATTGAGTAATATCGGAGTAATATTGATTCTATAGTACTTGTTTTGATAGCAAAATTGTACTATAAACTGTAATCTATAATCGGAAGAGATAATACATGTGCGCGTGTTACATTGTACATACTGCTATTACTGCTCATGTAGGATAATGGTTAATGGTTGGCTGTTGGTTGTGCAGTATAATGGGATTAGTACGGTACGGTATAGAGTATAGATAGGGCGGGTGAGAGGATGAGGGTGCGTTAATGGTAATAAGAGGGTTTCAGTTGGTCACCTGTATGAGGCGGATGACAGATGGAAATAGAAGGTGTGCTCTTACTTCCTTAAAAACAGTAATTCATCGAACACTAATTCGGAGCAACTGCTAACCCAATGGTTAAAAATAAAAGCCTGACTTTTCAGTTTCCTTCACAAATGTCCTAAGTAATACCTTACCGTTCTGTTTTTACATATCACATTTTTCGTGGTTCGTGGTACATGGTAATCCATACAATAATTGCATTATGTATCCAATATCAAATATCAGAAGGAGAAAGTACTTTTTCGCTAAGCATAAAAAGTGGAAAGCTAATAAACTTGTGATGCGTCTAAAGTCTAAAAGCATTCCAAATGCATTTTCACACATTCACAATTAATCATCCAATACATAATATAAAATACAAATCATGTGTGTAATTTTTAGCGATTGCTAGTAAAATGTGGGGAAAAAACAAAGTAAATGTGCAAACTGCAAACCTCTATGGATGATTGCTGATATTGCTCAATATTCAATAGGTAGGGGATTGCGGGGCATAAATCCGCAGGGGCAAAAATCCGCACTCGAGCTTTTTTTAGTTTTTTCAAAAAGTATTGGATGAAAAAAATTGAAACTTTTACCCGTTAAACTTCGTTGCAATTGGCATTGAATGAGCATATTGGAAATTTCT